>JAQGAD010000809.1:0-28279 GCA_034696625.1 Isotomurus palustris
ATAAAATTAATGAAAACACCCAGTAGACCTGAAATACTGAGAAAGACCAAATAAAAAACCTTTCATTTGAAGCAACGGTACTTCAAAGAAGCTGTCTAGTGTCTTTGCCTTGAACGGCATACGTACCTAATTAAAGTCTGTTAAAGTCATCTTGTTTTTCAAGTTTTTAAATGGAATTCTTGGATCTTAATCGCATAATAAGTAAATACCAAGGGTGAACCAAGACTTATGGAACACTTTTGTCTACGTCCTGTATCGGATGTAATTTGATCTGTACCTACTGCGGTCCCTTTACATAATAGTAAAAGCGATTCTTAACAAGTCTCAGAAGTCAAATTTCGATTTACTTAAAAATTAAGGTGCATTTTAAGCCGATTTCGAAAACGTGCAGCTAGAAATGTTTCCAAATGGCATTTTAAAGAAAATCAACCTCTCTCCTCCTGTTCTTCAAACCGAAGAAAAATTGCAAAAATGATTTTGCTATTTCAATTAGCATTCTCAACGAGTTACTGTACACATTTAACTTTATATTTTTTAAATTGCTTATCTTGAAAAGGGGTAATTTACGGACGAAAATGCCAAAAAAGTTGCACTTTGGATTTAACTATCTTCTTGTTTACTTGTACAACTTGCTACAAACTTCAATCTGCCATATAATTAACTATTAATATCTCAAATTTACATCAAAATGTCCCAAACTGAGTAGAATTTTATTTGTGAACGAATAACTGCGCGTAAGCTGGTAATTGCAAAAAAATCTCCATTCAGTTCATATCTTAATTCCAACAACTCTGGTGAACGAACCAGCAAATTATACCTAAGTTAAATTAAGATTAATGCTAATTTTATGGCCAAAATTAAATTGCAACTTGCGAAACCTAATAGTGTGTGACAGCTTAGGAATTCCAATCAACCCCTCTGGAAAAGTTTCCAACCCGACATGTAACTTTAACAGCAGATTTCTCATTTTCGAATCAAGTTATATGTGATCCAGGCAGTGTCACATAAAAAGAAACTATTAAAGTACATAGATTTCAATTTTGGAGAAATTTGCTTGAAAACTGACCCAGGTACATAGGTTTGAAAACTGTTTCACAAGTCTTGGTTCACCCTCTGTACTCTATACTCTGTATATAACATATAACATTATAGTAATCTCTTTATACCCGCAACCTACTGCGGAGCAATAGGGCGGAAGTGTAATAATAGTAATATATCGTCCTTCCCAAGACCAGGACACATAATTTCTAGTGGCAGTTTGGAGCTTCCACAGACGCTCCTACTCAGCCAGCATTAATCCACCAGACTAATTTCCTTTGAGGAATACTTTTCAAGAATCTCCAAGAGGCACAACACAACAACTCGTCCTGGTGAACTTAATGGAGAACAAACTCTACCCAGTCTGACTAATAAGTCTCTCTCCCACTAGCCCCTTTGCTATTTATTTGCATGGAACGTGACTCACCCACACAACCGTAATAATAGAGTATACAGGCCTGTGGGTGAATGTGAATGTATATCCTCCCAATTCAAATGGACACAATTAATCTCTAAGCTGCGTGCTACACTTTGGTAATGAGATAATTGAATTTTGAGAACGGCACGTGTAATCTATTTAATCTGGGGCGAGAGAAAGGTTGAAAAATGCATTTTAATAAAAAGGAGACTTTAGTGTGAAGCTTTGAATTCACTTCGAGAGTCAAGTTGAGATGGGAGGGTTGATTTAATGATAGTGGGCTCTCGAATGAAAGGTGAAGAAGAAGACTGCACAGTTAGTAAAAGTATGTGACCACACCACGAGGGAACAGACAGACAGACAGACAGACATACGTACATACAGACTCTGGAGAGAGAGAGTTGCTGACGGCTGATTCATCGAGAAAGAGCCTGACTTCTCAAAAAGGAGATCGAAGTGGCTGCCTCACTGGCAAGTCGCAATTGATGGACTTACTCTGTCAGGCTAAATGCTCCTTGATGGGCAAACATAAATCAACCGCCTTTGAACTCATTTACCAATCCATTCCTCATATCCTCGTCGCAACTATCGGGAGACACATTCTCCAGACATTCTCCAGCATCCAACTTTCTCCTCCCTCCAGCCAAACAATGACACACTCTACATACTTATCTCAAGATGGGAGTAAGTGAATTGATTGAGACGGGACTTTCTCCCTCTCCCTCTCTCTCTCTCTATCCACACGGCCATCATTGCACTTTGGGCCACTAAAAACACTTGACTAAAATAGGTCAACTCTTTTCATCCTCTCCTCTCAACAACCCCCAACCATCCAACTACCTACAAACGTTGTCGCGTATTCTCTACGACACAATTAACCGTATTAAAAGGGAAATCATTTGAGTTTGTCAACAATCAATACAAAACCATACGCTTAAAGTTATATAAACTTTTCCTAAGTGGAGACTTCTCATCTTTCTACAGTCTAGAGAGAAACTCATTCCCACACTAATCAAATGAGACACTTGAAGATGAGAGAATAAAGTCCACTTGAAGTTCCACGCGGTTTTTAACTCACTCTTCTCTCAAGTCTTTATTAAGAAGAGTGTAGAATTCTAGGCTGCAATTTATTCCCAATTATAACCACACTGCAATAGTACATATATCATATAATTATAGACACATAGGTGTGGGATTCAATTAATGTCCGGAGTGGGAATTTCCTGATGGAGATTGTCCAACAGCTCCTCCTCCGCCTCCTCCAAGTTGGTCCGGTGGTTGTGGTTGTCGTCTGGTCCGTTTAGACGGCGGTGGACTTGCACCCGGTGACCCTGGAAGCGGAGGAATCGCGACGCCCACTTTGTTCTGACCCAAAACCTCGCGAGACACTCCTCCGCGAAAGATTGTCGCAGTGGGACTGAACACATGAGCTTCCATATTCTACAAAAGACACGTTCCCAATTGACAGATTCAAATGTACAGAGAAATAAAGTGGCTACGTGCTACGTGAATACGGAGGACTGAGGATGATGGAAGAAAGAAGAAGAAACAGATTGACATGCGTGTGTGTATACCTGGGATGCATTGTAATCTTCGATGTGAGCTCGCACTGCTTGCCAAATTTTGTCTTCCTTCAATAGTTTGGTAACGTTGTCGATGTCTGGTGCCATGTATCGATCCTTGTCCCAATCCCTGCGAGTGAAATACAACAACCATCTCTGTAGGCACACACTCCCAGACTTGTTTAGATATATTGTGTATATAAGTATATGGAGCGTGTGACTGCAATTCTTGGGAAATCCTAACTGACCTTGCCACAGATCTCACAGTCCTGTACACTTCTTCGAGAGGTACTGTCGTCTTCAGAGGCCGGAGAAACTCGATCGCTTGGCATGCAGCGAGTAACTCGATTGCAATTACTCTCTCCACGTTCCGAATAACCTGTGGCCAATAAAAAAAAGGCGATCAATTATGAGACTGTATAATTGGGACTTGAGGTAGACTGGAGAGCATCTCCAGGGAACGGAGAATAAGTTTTGTTTGTCACGTGAGCTTGTAATTAAACGCGACTCAATTAAACAAACTCGCAGGTAGAATAAATAAAGAAGATACTTTTCGCAACTGCATTTGGATAAGCGCAATAATAAATGGATGAATACCATTTCTCAGCGTAATTAACTATTTTCATGGGAAATCAGTTTGTGGGGAGATAGGGAGAGATGTGATTAAGGAGGTGTCCCTCTAAACAAGAGTTTCGTACCTGAAGAGCCTTTCTCGCAGCAAATCCTCCCATTGACACGTGGTCCTCCGTTCCGGCACTTGTGCTCAGAGAATCCACAGAAGCCGGATGACACAGAACTTTATTCTCTGAAACTGTACGACAAGAAATGAGAATTATGATGGAAGTGTAAGGACACAAGGACAACAAATGAGACAGTACGAAGAACAGCTCAAAACTCTCATAACTTTCACTCAAGCTTAGCAATTACACCGCGAGGAGAAAGCGAAACAACCAACAACCATCATTTCCATTAGCTGGTGATCGGTGATGTCTACTGTGAACATTATTACACTTATGTGCCCCAGATTATTAATCTCACGCAATTGGCGTTCGTAGTAAATTTGAGAAAAATTAACGAGGAAAGTGTACAGGCAATTCGTGGCAATTAAATGTAAATGTAAAATGAGGTGGTGGGAAGGATGGAAGAAAGAGATGTGATAAATTTAAATGAGAGCATCTTGGACTCTTGTTATTTTGATGTTAACTAAAGGAGATCTCACCGAGTGCAGCTGCAGTGCAGTGGGCCATCATGAAACCTGAATTGAGTCCACCATCCTTCGTGAGAAATGCAGGTAGCTCGCTCAAGGCTGCAAAAAGAAACCATATTTAACAAACCCATCCTGTGGTCTACATTATTTCCACGTACATCTTTCTTTACGCTCCCATATATCTGTAACATTTGATGAATAGGAGACAGCCTACCTGGATTCACTAATCTCTCCGTCCGCCTTTCACTCATGGAGCTCAACTCGTGAACTGCTATTGCCAAATAGTCGAGCACTTTTGCTGGATACTCTCCATGGAAATTTCCAGCCGATATGATTTCATCCCGATCAGCAAAGACTATCTAATGAGATTAACGCATTAGAGAGGAGAGAGAGAGAGAGAATCGTCGCTTTATTCTCGTGTGGACACAAGTGAAGGATTCGTCATGTGGGATAGATTTATGCATTCCCAAGGGTTCCCATCATTCCTTCTTTTATTATAACTATTTATAACCGCCTTCCCCCAACTTTACGAGCGTGTGTGTGTGAAATGTGGAAGGAATTAAAATACTACGAAGGATTAAAACTAAATTCTCAGCTCTCCCACTCTCACACTCTCAGCTTTGATAACATGAGAACCACATTTGGTCGTGTGAATACGACTTACACTTGTGATTAAATAAGAGTCCACACGAGAAACATATATAATATTGGTACGAATAATGTATAAAAGGATCCTTAAAGCATCTCTCACCGGATTGTCTGTAGCCGAGTTCATCTCCGTTGTGATGACTCCCCGTACAAAGTCGATGGTGTCATTAACAATCCCGTGGACTTGTGGACAACACCGAATGGTGTACGCATCCTGAACTCGATCACAGAACCGATGACTCGCTGAGAAATGAAATTAATATTTTACCATAAGTGTGATACGCTGTGTGGGGCCATAAAATCTGAGTGAAATCTTCACTGAGGACTTTCCAGGCCTGTCCTGCGTCCCCAGCAAATGACGGGTATGTAAATAAATGGGAGTACGAAGGCCCGTTTAAATCAAAATGAAATGGGCTGAGAGAATAAATAGTACGAGCTCAATTTGTATTAATGAAAGGATTGCGGAGACCTGCGATTTCGGAGGGATACGCGGTGGAGTGGAGAAGGGCCCTTAGCCTCCGTGCAACCAGAGCTTGTCCTTTGTGGGGCCTTATGGCCTGCACATCTGCAATGGAAAAGGTAAACTTGAGGTTCATCATTCATTGGAATCTTGTTTGCATTCAGAGTAGCCGCACGCAAGAAAGAAACGAAGAAGAAGACGAATAAGAAGAAGAAGAAGCTAAAGTCGGATTTGGTGTTCACAGCTTTCGGTCAGATTGACTACGAAATTCAAGACACGAAAGCGGTTAGAATGTAATTTGCTGGCGGAGGACGGAAAAGATCAATACAAATTATTGCCTTGTCTCTACACTTCTTCCCTGTGTTTCAACACTCCTCTCGACACTATACGCTATAATGCATAGAAGTTGTGTGTTATTGTGCAGCAGTTGCGGAGGTAAAAGGCAAAAGGAAACCTGCTTTCTCCGTTTTATGGGGTGGTTGAAGGAGAGCCTCCTCAGTTAAACTCACCATTATCAAATGCCCTGGACGTGCCTTTTAAAACTTCCAAAGTGAGAGCAGCCACTACATCAGCTTGTCTCGCGATGATCGACGCTCGTTCCACAGCCTCTGCACCCAACGAGGTAATTAATTGAGTACCATTAATTAGCGCAAGGCCTTCTTTTGCAACGAGTCTGATGGGCGTCAAATTATGAGCTTCCAACACCTGTTCACCAAACACCATTTTTATCTTCTCTCTCTCTCTCTCATTCTCTCCTAATTAAGCGAACTAATCTCTAAGTGATTAGTGATTACGTATTTCGCTTCTCCCCAGCCCGTCTCCGCACTCCACATCTTCCCTTCCCCCATAAGGCCCAATGCTAAGTGAGCCAAGGGTGCCAGGTCCCCACTTGCCCCAACCGTCCCTTGTTCAGGAACCCACGGAAGACACGACGCTGCAAAAAAGCCACACAACATTACATCATCTCATTCATCTCCACTTTTTCAGGAAATTGACCACCACAGCTTGGCTGCTCTCTGCTCCTTTTAAAAGATGGATAATTCAGTGGGGCCTTATCTGGAGGAGCCTCCAAAGTTCACCTTTTAATACACATGCCGTTTTTAGCCAGGAGAAAGTGGCCGAGAAGGAGGCTAAGGAAAAAACGGCCTGTGGGGACTCGTGTGTGTGTGTATGTGTGTGTGTATTGGTAGGTTGGTAAAAATATAACTCAAACCATAACATCACTTTAGTTGGAGAAGAGTCATTAATTATTCTGTCACTTTTGGATCCGTTCTCCTTTGTGATTACATCGAGGCGAGGAGTTCTCTCCTCTCCTTCCACACTGCCCACGTTTTACATCTTAAGGTGTTTTCACCCAAATGAAGAAGCTGTCTGGGGATTTCGATCTTACTGCGCCAACTTACACACACAATATACACTCACGCCAAAAAATACCTATATTATATTATGTATATCATAATATTATGTGTGTGTGCGTGTGTGTGTGTGTATCTCTCTCCATGTTGTTCCTCCGAAGAATACACACACACACACACGTATACAAATAGCAAATACGGCCAAAAACTAGTTGCCCTGCATGTGTACGTGTGTTGTGCGGCTTTCGACACGACCCACCTCCACAACAACTTTCATACAAAATACAAATATGGAAATAAAAAGGAGGACTGAGTCGGAGCCCATTTTTCACCCGAATATGTTTGTTTCCCCAAATTTACAAGAATTATTGGACTTTCGTTTGTCTTAGCATCACCTCCGCGATCCGATCCTCCAAGCCTTCCTACCTAACTCAAATACATTTGTTTACACCCACTTGTACTCCTCTTATGTTCACATCCACCAAACTCAGCAGTGCACACTTTCACCAGTGCAAGTCTCCTCGCTGATCGGCCTGCGGAACAAAACTTTCAAGATTAACAGCATCCGGTTATTGCTTTCCTACTTTCTCCAATAGGAAATGTGTGTGCAACATATTCTACTACTCATCCTGCTGCACAACAAACTTTCTCCTGGTTTTACTACGCAGACAGACTCAGACTGTTCCTTTTGTGTATCATAAATGCACCCAAATAAAACCAAGCCGTCTTTGTCCTCTTTGCCTTGTTCTTTTGCTTCTTGACACGTTGGAGTTGGACTCCTCACCTTAACCCACATTTGTAACAAGGGCTGTGTGAGTAGTACGGAGCTGTAGTAGTAAATGTATGGGGAAATAAGCTAGCTTTCGAATGTGTAAACGGATCATTAATGGTATGTGTGTGTGTGTTTTGAACAGAGAGATGCAGACTGGGATGAATGTAATGATGAGAGAGGTTCGCCACGGGTTAATCTCCTGGCTGGAAAGTCAATGGGGGTAATAATGAGATGGGCTCCTTCCTCAGCAGCACAACTACTCGCCAGTGATTAGATTTAAATTTAACGAGACTTTCCCCAGAACTGGTTTAAAGCTCTGATGGCTGAGTGGATGTTAAAAGGAGAGACTGACTGAATGAGTGTGACTGTGTAGGGCAGAATCATTTTGGGAGTTACCATTAAAAGCGTCGACCAGCTGCAAAAGTGTCTTGAGGGAAATTCCACTGTAGCCTTTTGCCAAAACGTTAATTCGGAGTGCCAGCAGCATCCTCGTCTTTTCTGGAGGAAGTGGATGTCCAACGCCAGCTGCATGCGACCGAATGAGATTTTGTTGCAGTTCTCTGAAAAAGCAATTTGCAAATTATGTTTTTATCTGCGTCCCAATAAAACACGAGACTCTAAAGAAGAAGAAGAAGAAACCATGGCGTCCGAGGCGAAGTGAATCATCCTTGTGGACCAATAAATACGGATTTGCATAAGGGATGCTTATTATTATCTTGAAGGAAGGAATGAGGATGATGGGAAAGAGTTAAGGGGAGAATGACGGAATCGAATGAAGAACCCTTCAGATGTCAAGTTGTTCGTTGTTTGTTCGTTGGGAATGGAGTCTTAATTGTCAGAGAGTAAAAAGCATTCATTGTTGGGAAAGGAGCAGAGAACCGATTGGAGCCATTGGAGGTTCATTTGGAAATTGGAAGGATGTCTTTCGCCCACAACAGTCGCATAATAATGAGAGCAGAGCTCCTCACTCGAGTCTCAGTCTTTTGCAATGCAAATGAGTGTTCATGTGGAAATACGGAGCAACTTACAACAGCTTCTCTGGCTCAATAACGGTGCGGGCAAATTTCCCAAACCCCGTCGTGATTCCGTACACAACTAAATGGGAAAGAAACAGAAACAAATTTGAGATGGGCCGTAAAATAGTTTAAGTGTATATATAGGCGATTGAAGTGTGTGTGTGTGTGTGTGTGTGTGTGTGTATCTTATAGCAGGAGTCTATACATTATACACAGGAGACTGTGTGTGGTTAGTTAGAAGAAGGAAGATGTTTTGATATTTTGTCTGTGTGCCTGAGACTTCCTTTGCGGCTCTGAAGAAGAAGGAATTATACTTGGATATTATAAAGAAGGGCAGAGTGGGCCACAATAAAAGATGGAAGTGAACTGAGGATGCTAAGAAGAAGAAGAAGAAGAAGAAGAAGAAGAAGAAGGAGAAAGACACGAGGCTATCTATACGACCGTTTTCCTTCCTCTCCTTTCTTCGTGGTCGGTTACTTTTAGAAATTCGCCCTTTTCAATTCACCTCCCCCAAACTGAGTCTCCAATCCAAATATTATCATTTTTTGCGTAAGATACTCTCACACAACCAACCAACCTCCATTCAACTCTCACCTTTGTTCTCCTGCAAAATTTTTTCCACCAAATTTCTCGCTTCCTGCACTCTTTCCTTCGCTTCCTGTGCGATCTACAAAGAGAAAGCACACACACACACAGGTTATATTTTATATTATTACATGTCTATAGGCTTATATAGTTCACTGTGTGATCTATATACGAGTGGTGTGTGTTGGCGTAAAAGTATTAAGTCAGTCGTGGTGTGGTGGTGATTGTCAACCCGAATTCAGGGCTGAGAGAAGGACGGGAAAGAAGTGTAGATTGTAGTGAGGAAATGAACGAACCTTGATTTTGTAGCGCCCTCGTCCCATCTGCAGAAGATCATCAGGAGAAAGACTATTCCCATCGATTGTGATGTACTGGCAAAAGTCCAGGAAAGAAAGTCTTCGTGTTATCATTTATGCATGAACAAAAATAGAATGGAAAGCACTCTACCGCACAACTACTTTCTTTCGTGTATGCATGATAATCTATGCACTCGGCTTGAGCTCTCTCTCTATCGCCTATAACAAAAGACGGCTAAATAAAACAATGACAAACAACCCGGGTGGTGGGTACTAAACGCCCCTCCATTCATTATAAAGTGTTTTATGGCTCCCACTTCAACAACCAACGCGCCGCCGATTGAGACGCCAATCTTGAGATTTACATGATTCATAATTACAGGTGAAAGCTAAGTCAAGTCTACAAATGGATTGCTTCTTCCTATATATACTGAGTGAGTGGGTTATATAGAGGAGACTTCCCTATAGATATATAGATATGAGTGTGTGTGTAAGTACTACTGTTGTGTACCTCAGTGGGATGCTGGAAACTTCGTGGGCTGAAATCAAAAGGACAAAACAAGTATTCAGTATGAGAGCTGTAGAGGTAACAACACCGCATGACGCATGAAGATCGTTACAAGTCTAATAGAACTTGAGACGACGCATCATTGAGGAAGGGATGCGAGAAGGTTTTTTTGGAAACGCACATTTGTTCAGGAACATATTTGATTTCAGCAGAGGCCATAACTGGGTTGGGCCAGTCGCTCTCCAGAACTGTGAGTAAAATGAGAATCATTATTCGGTGGATTTTAATGGAGGGGACGGGAAGGGAGTTAAGGAACTGTAATTTCGCGAGTTTCGAGAACCAAACACCCACCCACTGAGATGAAGTCGTTATCATCAAGTACATCTCTGATAACATCTTGCGGATCCAATATGGCACCCCCTCGGGTCTTGCGAACCTCAGACACAACTTCTTTCCGACTTGGAACGTGCGATGTGGGATTCAATCTTTGATATCGTTTCAAGGCTTCCTCTCCCAACCACTTCACCGTCGCCTTTGCTACAATCACAAATTTACAATCCCCCAATTTATTAAGTCCCACACACACAAGACAAGACATTTATTGACAAATATTAATTAACACATTTTTATGCTCCCAAAACTACATAGCAGCTACAGCTCACAACTCTTACCTTCTTTGCAAGGAACTTGAAACCATTCCCCACGAACTCGAACAGAGACTTTCATAATGAAACTGTGTGAAAGTTGGAAACTTGAATGTCGCGAAAGTCTTCTTTCCAAATTAAGTGATGAATTACCACAAGCTCTAGTAATAAAAACTAATCACTGCACAAGCCATCAAACTCAATCAGACTAATTTGAGAAAGATTGATGAGTAGTAGGGAAGAATCCACAAGACTCCAAGTCAGTTAAAAATGTTTCTTATTCGCCAAACTGATCTCCATTCCATATACTCTTCGTCATCATCATCAAGAAAAACATGTCCAGCGAGTCCAGCCTACATCCCTCGCAGTATGCCTCATCAATTTCACAATTTGTTTCTCCAACTGAAAACATTAAGAGTGACGCACAAGCTAGAAATCCACAGCCACATTCGTCAATCGAGATTTATTCCACGCCAAGCCGGCATTTTATTCTTCATTCGTCTATCAATTTTATAAGGATTTAATTAAACCAATAAGAGACACTCTCGTCTTCTTCTTCGAACACTTTTCCTATAGCCTATAATAGCCTGTTTAAGTCTGTGCGTCTATGCACAGTTAAGTTAGGAATGTAAGAGCTAGGAATGTTCGAAAATTGGTATTTACGATGTAACGATGTAAGGAATGTGTTGTAGGAGGAGGCGACTTACGTAAGAAGGTGTAACTACATAACATTGCACCTTATTACACGTGTGTTTCCCTTATTGAGCATTTTACCTTCACACTTTACTACAAGCAGCAGCAACGCCATTCAATCACAAAGTTTTCCACGAACTCGCTGACTTTCCGTTTTCTCTCACTAAGTCCCATTATCGTATTACGATTCATCATCAATCATAACAAATAATATTATTTTGACCGATGGAAAACATTCCCAAAACCGCAACCTCAAATGCCTTCATATGTTTCTGACACATTCATCATTGAATCTTGTGATTTTGCAATTTTTTCACCATCCGCAGCTTGTTATTTCCCCCGAATAAAAACATATGTATGGATCACACACGATATACAGACTAGATAACAGGTTTACTGTCTTCAGAATTCTCGAATTCATCTTTTTTCCACATGCAACTTTTACAGAAACATAAATGGGAATTTTAGATTCGAACGTCGCTGTTCTGAAATTTATTAAGTGAATGAACAACCTTTATCGTCGCATTTAGTTCATTGGGTTCAATGAGATTATACTTTATGCTGCTGTCACCAACTCATCAACTTATCTCTCTCAGAGATAACTGTTTTGTATTTCTCAATAACCACTTCCTCACTGAAAGGTGAAGATGTCAACGGTTAATTACACAAATTTTCACTGACCTGAAACCTACACGATTAAACCTAAAAATATGTGAGGATGGGTATCGCAAGTCTATGTAATTTTAGTGGACCACGCGTGTGTGCTTCCAAGACTTCCAACTGATTGCGCACGTAGTCAATCTAGTCAACAGTCTCTCATCTCAGTCTTTGGAGTGTGTGGAACTTTTTGATAATCACACGATGGTTGATATCATCAGTCGAATCTTGTTTATCTCCTTCTTTCAGGCCATTCACGTCTCCACACAAAAATTGAAATGGAAATTGAACAAATCGAGAAAAGGGCCATTTTGAGTTGCTGATTATGATTCCGGTTGGTTCGTCAATGCTGTCGATCCATCCACCAATTCACATTAGAGACGGTGTGATCCAATTCATTAAATAATTAGGATGACCATTCCAAGCTTGATTTAACTTGATCTAGAAATCTAAAATCTAAGCTGTATAAAGTTACTCAAGAAATAGATACGAGGGCGTCCGTACAAAAGGGTAAAACGTGAGATGACAAGGAAAGGAAATGTTATTGTTGACTGAACTTCTGTATAGCTGAGTTGACGTATGCCCTTAGCACTTAAGCATCCGAGTAGTTGGCAATAATTCAAGATTGGGTGTGTGCAGAGAAATTTGTAGGAGCATAGGCTGCGTTTGAAGACAAGATTGAAACTCACTCAAATCGATCAATGAATACTTAATGGAGAGCCTTCAAGATGCATCTCGTTTCTGGGATGCTGCAGCAAACTCTGCACTCGTCGAAAGTGCCATTCGATTGATTCATCCTTAATGCATTCCTCCACTCTTTCATCCAAATAATAAACAACTTCACTTATTTTAACTGACTCGAATTTCTGCATGTTTGCACTCGTTCCAAACTTCTTCCTTCTCAAAGTTAATGGCAGTCATTTTTGGAGTCAATTTTTGTTCACTTTAAGAAAAGCTCGAAGCTTCTTGCGTTATGAAATTGTGTGAAATTGTATAATAGAGTTAGTGTGTGTGTATGTGTACGTGTACGTGGGTGCAATCCTCATAAATATAAAAGTGAGAGATGCTGTAAGCTATTTGAAGAAGATGGGACAGGTGATGCATTTGTAAAAGACTTGTTGTGGGCTCTGTAGGTGTAAGAGAAATCAAAGATAATAACGTTAGAGTGGCTGAGAGGACAAATGGTGGGATAAAAAGTGAGTTCGAGATGTGGAAGGAAAGTGATGGGAATTTAAATTGAGGGAATTCAAATTAAATTTATATATTTAGAGAGAGAGAGAGAATCTTTTCACCTGCGGCGTCTCTATGAGAAATAGGTTGGGTCTCGACCTGGACAAAACGGTGTCTAAATATAGACTGAAGTTGCCAAGAAATAATCCATATAAAAAATAGTGTAGGAAAGACTAAATGCAAGGAAGAAGATGTGACAGGAAGAAAAGAAAGGCCATAAAATAAAAGGAAGCAAAAATAATGATGATGTGATATGGTGTATGGGGATATACAGGGAGTGTAGAATATATATCATATACATATATATATATATATATATATATATATATGAGTGTGTACGGGGGGAGGCAGGAGAAAGTCAGTTGGTGTAAGCGAAGCATGAATTCGAAGGCTTTTCTGGCAACCTCCGTCGATGTTGTATTAAAGGTGTTCGCTCAAATACATTCGCCTGGAGGAAAAGGCTTCTTCTGCTGGAGTCTTCCAGTGTCTGTCTGTCTGTAGTAGTGGGTTGCATGTGGTAAGCACAATTTTATGGAGATTATCAACCCTTTCTCGACGGAGGAAGTACGGCCGTTTATGTGTTGCAGTCACTCAATCCCCCGTACACTTCTCTCAGACTTCCATTCTTCGTATGAAATGTTGGCATTTACTACACACTTGAACATTGCTCTCAAATCCAATAGGCTTCACTTACACTTCATAAGATCTATCTGACTTTCTCCTCCACTTCTTTATTGCTTATTTCACCACCTTCCTTCACCCACGTTCGTTCAAGTTTCCAAAGTCCGAGACTCCTTCAGCCTTTCTTCCTTCCTTCCTTCGCCTTTCCACTTCCCTTACCTCCCATTATCCCTCCTTCCTTCCTAACGTTACCCTCTTTCAACTAATTCATATGCGCCCAAATCCGTGGAAATGCAATACAATTTACTACCCCAGAATCCGTACTCTCCTCCTTCCTACACACTTTCTCCACACAGTTTAGCATATTTTACAACAAACTCTGTAGCTCTCAGCAGTTGCGAACAAAAACTCTCTCTCTCTCTCTCTCTCTAAACTACTTTGACTAATTCACTTTTTCCTTTAAGAACCCGCTTGCTTCCTTGCCTCTCTCGATCCGCTCCACATTTCTCCGGAAGATGCAACGAAACTCTCTGTGGTTTCGTCACAAGACTTAACTCTACCCTGAGCAATAGTACTGAATATTATTATGGGGCCCACTCCCCACACAATTTATTGTGGTACAAATACGCATCGCAGCAGTAGCGAATATCGAGCTGAATGCAGAGGCACCCATTTCTTGATGACTCTCGAAGTCTATGAGTCTGTGTGTGTGTGTGTGTGTGCGTGTGAGAATAAAGAGATAAGTATACCAGATGAAGGATTACGTCTACTGCCAGCGAGAGAAAGTGTTTGATAAGGATCAAATATAAATTTGGAAAAAGCCAAAGGGTGAAGTGAGTAAATCTGTCTGAAGTCGGTTTATCTGGCAGCCTTGGAAGGTGAATGCGTCAGAATCAATCTCGTAATGTCGGTTTGTTTCACGGCTCTTGAGTTTCACCATCCTTTTTCAATTAAGTTGCGGCTCGGAAACTTATTCCTTCGCTCCCAGCCCATCTTTTCATGTAACATCCCACCTGCTCACCAACAAACAACACAACGGAACCCTCATCCATTCCTCCTTACCTTTCCTCCAGCCTCACTTAGGTCACACTCAGCTTAATATTCATTCCCAGTCAAAAGAAAAAGAAGGTGATTTATTCACAATCTGCTAATACTCCTTTTTAAGGGTATTATAGGTCACATGTGTGACCATGTTGATTGCACAAGTTACACACACGTTCTTTTTATCAACACAAAACTATGTTTGCTGCGTGCACATATAAATGATAACGACCGTAAGGTGTTCGACGGTGAAAGTTTACTTCTTAAAATAGACCTCGTGTTATTTATTTTTAAACTCATTTTCATCATGCGACAGTATTACGAAACTACTTATTCCATCATTATTACATAACTGGACAAATGACTACTTGATTTTTAGTATTACACAGAGCTGACTTTAGGAATACAACACAATATTATAATTATCATTAATATTCGTACTTGACGCGTTGACACATTTACAGAAAATAGCTTAGATCTCATTTTTGAGAGTTTGATGCTTCACAATCTCTTCCTGTGTTCACAAACCTTAATACGCTTTTTATCATCATATGTCTAATAAATAAATAAATTAGCTGTAGAGTATCAACTACGTTATAATTATTATTAATTATTACGACTGCCAATTTACGGAATATTAGTAAGTTACATAATAATGAGTACAAAGTTTATTATGATTCGGTGGCGTGAAATACTGTTCCTTATTGTGGTCGATTTCATGTTAAAATGAAAAATGAATGTTTTATTCTTAGGGAGCCTTCTCAGGTAGTAAGTAGCGAGTAAAGGAGCACAAATAAATGTGTTCCTTAAATTGATGAGATCGGATAAAATTTCTATTCCCCCGACTAGGAATGTGTAGCAATGTTGAGAACCTTTTTTGCAGTTCGAGTTCCTCTCTCTACTTTTGCTTCGCTCAGCAAATCCTAAAAGTATCTCTTGAGAAACAATGATAGTCTTTAGAACGAATAAAGAAAGTCTCATACTGCGATAATTTACTGACTTATTCCTTTCTCGTTTAACTCACAGTATAATAATAATATTCTTTTTCCGATTAGTTTTGTAATAGTTTATATTTTATCGTTTCCAAGAGAAATTTAGGCACAACACTAGCACCAAAAAAATATGGACAGAATCATACGTATTTCAATTTTAATCGTAATTGAGCTGAATAGACTCGATGACCAGTTAAACTACAAACTAATTGTTAGTCTCACAGAACACGTGTAAATAGGGTTATCTACATAAATCGTCAAACTACAACTCACCCAGTTTACCTTACACATTTTTGAGCCTTTCAAATTCATTGTGGTAGAGATTTCTGAAATGGTTTCATATTGCTTGTTTTATCAACTCGAATTAAGTTCTGTATCTATCGTAACTTTGCAACTGTTCCTAAGACCCGTCTGGTCTTTCGAGAGTTCTTCTCCCCTGTGACTTCACTCAATAAATCTCAAAGTTCAAATACAACACAAGTTTGAACTTTCTTACCCGTTCGTTGTGTTGTATTATTAGCAATTAATATATAACTCTCCTATCATTCCTCCCTACACCTTCAGCCGTTGGGCTGATCACAACAATCAAAATCCACTCCTTGGGTAAAACGTACTCTCTCAACAGGGAGCAAAACTAATTTGCTTCTGGATTCAAAATGTGAGTGAAATCAGTAAGTATCTCTGATAAATTCTGGTATGCCCAGGATACCTAGAAGGAGAATTGACAGGGGGTATATCATCCTGACAATCTGCTGTCTCCCATAGCTACCCTGGGTATGCCTAAGCTCCATAAATAAACTGCCCTTTCTTGCACACAATAAAATAAAATAATTGTTACGAGTAATCACATTATAACCTTTTAAAGACAGATGAGCACTGCTGCAAAATTATTGTTTAGGAATGTTAAGGCAGCAAATATTTATAAGTATACTTTGGTAACAAATGTAAATTACATCGGCTGTTTAACTAAAAAGAATATGACTGCAATGAAATTGGTAACTTTTAGTGTTATGTTCATCTGAGCTGACTTTCTGTCCTACAAAAAGACGCATGCTAAAAATAAAGATCTACATGAGCTTGTTTGATGCTGACTATAAATACTGAAATACCTCTAATCGTTCCATCACACGTTGTTTAGATGTTTTTAAGTCATCGCTGACTATATTGCGGAATGATTTACTTGATATCAGTTCGAATGTTAGTTACAACGGGAAATTTGGTACATCAGTAAGTAGTTGTCCTGATGATGATGAGGCAGAGAGAGAGAGAGAGAGTCCGATTGGTCCGAAAGAATAATTAAGATGACTAGTCTCCAATCTGGTGTCACATGCTGTTCAAGGGCGAGTCTGTAATGTTGGATGGCTTTCCACTGGGGCCCTTCAAGTCACCAAGAGCGGAGTGTATTCGAAAATGCAGGCGAGATTCCAACGGATAACCTTTGTGATTGTTCCTGTTGGAAGAAGAAATTAGAGGATTGCGTAGAGAGAGACAATAAGGAGGACAGTGGCAAGAAGGTTGTGGTTAATGAGCAGTGATGGTTTGATAAACGTGTCTCGAAATGTGTTGTATTGTGGGAGCATTTCAATTTGGAAGTAGGAGCACTCATGCAGGACTAGATAATATTTTGAGAGGAAGTTCTCGAAGTGACACACACAAGCAAATAGGCAGAGGGAGTGAGGAAGACTTTCTCCATGGAGCGAAGAACAAGGAACGAACATTATAAATGAGCCACTTACTTGGCATTCTCCAGAGTAGTAGCAGCCATCTCGACTTTGCCTTGAGACCAGTAACAAATTCCAAGCTCGTAAGTGGTGTACGGGACTAGATGAGAGTCACTGGGAAGATCCTTCCCTGAAGAGATCACTTCTTGAAAGGATCGAATGGCTTCATTAGTCTGTCCCAAATACTTTAAGCACATTCCTCGGAGAAGAAGTAGAAGATTTTGATTGCTCGCATTATGAGTCTCATCTGAAAGATAAAAACATTACTTTTCTTGGTCATCGTCTATCACTGCTGCAGCTGCACTCTCTCTCTCTTCATCTCCTTTCTCCTTCGCAATCACCCTCACTTATACAAAATCCCCTACTTTTAATAAACTACACACAGAGAGAGGTTCCATTTATATTTTGGGGTCATTGGGGCGAGTGCTGGAGCTAAGGAGCTCTTCCCTACAACATTATCATTATTTTATGCTCCTGCTCAAGAAAGTCTACCAGACTAATAGTCTACTTCAACTGCAGTTGGGGCAGAGAGAGACAGCGAGTTCGTGGCGATCGAAAACATTAGTTGAGCACTGGCAGAGCGAATCGGCATAAGAGGAGCAAACTAGAAGACTCTGTTTATCCATCTACTTATTAGTTAATGCTCAAGCACAAGGTTACTAAAAGGGCGTAGACTTTTTCTACTTTTCATCAATTTAGCTAAGCACTCCTGCATGCAGTTGCTTTTTCATAAATGTGTTGTGGTTAATCTACCTCATAATGCAGCAAAGGACGACGGAGATATTTCACTGTCTTTTCACAAAGGCAATTTGCTACTGCAGTAGATTCTGATACAGTAGACTCATATTATTATTATAGAGTTGTTGCCGTAGAGTAACATACCTCGGTCTCGCGATAAAGTTAGTCTCGTGTTCTCAACCAGCGTTAGAATGGGTTTGACCAGCTCCTTCTTCTTGCCAAGAATTTTGAATCCGTTCCATAAATAGACTAGTTCGATTGCAGGTAGCACCAATTTGTTTCCTTGAGCAAAAAATTGCTCACATTTCTTGATAGCGAATTTCTCCATTGGAATCGACTTGCCAGCGATTCTCTGTTTCCATGATGGAATATCCCTGTAGGAAAGACAGAAGGAGAAGTATGAAGCACAGGCCATAATGTAGAAGACTCCGAGTATTACTTAAACTCTGGAGAAAGTGGTGGAGAGAGGAGTGAGTGGTTTCCCTAAAAGCTTACAACTCAGAGATCATCAACAATTCATTCAGCAAGAATAATTTTGATGCCCTCAGTTTCTCCCCACTCTCCTTTATCCCTTCTACTGCGTGTGGACTTAACTATCCATAGTGTGTGTGTGTGTGTGTGTGTGTGGACTGCTCTGTGTGTATGTGTGTGTAGATGATCCCACCGGTAATCATCCCAACTAACCCATCTAATAATGATTTTATATACAACAGAACTTACTTAAATAACTGGTGGAGCTCTTGAACCTGCTCCTTTTCCAGCTTGGGATACATCATACACAAGAACGAGGCCTTTTGGTAGCCGTAAATCGCTCGGGACCAACGGCTTTCATGTAGAAGAAGATCCGCAAAGTCCCTTGCAGAGCACCAGTCTTGTTTAAAGCTGTTGACAGATAATTAACCATTCCAAATTTATTTTAGTCGCCTGACGCACACTGCAGTCTTCCCGTATTATTCTCAACTGGAAGGGAGTAATCGAGAAATCATACCAATTCGCCCACATCAGTTCCCAATAGCATATATGATGAAACTGGACCCATTCGCTTTGAGACTGCCAAGCTCGCGTGTACCATTCGATTGCTAAATTCATTTCGCCCTTCACGTATTCTAATCGTGCTTTGAAGAAGTTGTACCAAACTCCATCGGGAAATTTCTGAGCAAGGAATCGTAACATTTTTATACTTCTCCGTACTTCTGTGTTCTTTAAATTAAAGTTACTCGTGGCTGGAATCTTACCGATAGCTGTTCGTGAACGAGTCTCTCGGAGAGCTCTACATCTCCGTCTCCGTAGCCAAGGACGTAGCTGACGAAAAGGTGAAAGCCGAGAAGAACCATGGTGCAGAGAATTTGCCTCAGAGATCCCTTCAGTTCACAACCAAGGTGGAGCTGCTTCAAGCCAGTTTCCTGTTATTAGTACCAAAGAGATGTCAAACACAATATCATTTCACTCACTCAGCTTGTGAATTAACAAGAAGGAGGAAATATGCAATGACATGTGAAGTAATAAGCGGGGATTGAGGTTACTTCTGTAGGTTTCATCTCTTGAGGGGAATTCTGGTCAAGTGAAAAGACCCACACAGGGTGGAAAGAGTGAAAGAGATGCTGGTGAAAGTTGAATGGAGGCAAATAAAGAGAGGAAAGTGTGAATACTGTGAATACGAGTGAGGTAAGTAGGGAGAGAGAGAGACAAAAGGAGAAAAGGACACACATACACACAAAAGAGAGAACATTAAGAAGAGAGGTGTACTGACATAGTGAGTGACGTTACTTCGTTACCTTAATGTTGTCCTACATAATGAGCATAAGGCATATAAAGAAAGAAAAAGAAAGTCTGTGTAATCCAATCTCGGTGAACAAAACATTATTTGTGAGTAAATCCGTGGAAGAGGAAAAAGGAGGAGGACTGTCTTATTGAGTTGATTGAATGGAAAGAAATAATGTATATGTAATGGGGGGAGGGGGGGCAGGTGTTGCACAAAGCAACTCTGCTGCTGCTCAATGGTGAGCACTCCATGTTACTTTCCATTTGAGTATGCGACTTTCCTTTATGTGGTGCATGTTTTGCTAATGGAAAGCTGAAACCAAAAAAAAGACACTAACCCGATTTCCAGAAAAACCGATGATCTCAAGGAGCTTCAGAATCTTTGATGGCAGCATTGATATCATCTGCAACATAAAAAACATTCAGGTCAGAGTCCATTGTGTAGAGTGGCTTAGGAAGGAGAGATCTCTCTCTGGCAGCCTAATGGGAGCGAAGGATGAAGAGTGGGTTCTAGAATTTCATTGTGAATCCTCGTGGAAAATAATGAGTCTATTATACTCAAATAATTATTATGAAGATTCTGGAAGTAGGAAGTAGGGGAAATAGATGAGCAGAGGGAGGGTAGAAGTTCGTTATTTTAAGATAATCTTGGGAGTGTAGGTAGTTGGTGGGGAAGGAGGCTGGAGAAAGTGACTACACTGGAGAAAGTGACTACACTCTCCCACAGCAGTCCCAATTTCCTCAAACGTGTCTGTGGAACCAAAAAGGAGAAAGTTGACTTGCCAAATTGTAAGCCCCAATTCCCATTCGAACGCCACTTGCGAAATGATCTGTGTGTTCTGATCCAGTCCAGTGACGGTCCTTCAAGATGTTCCAACATTCCCTGTGGACCCAAAAAGAGACGGAATGCAAAGTTAGTGATTTGAAAGTTAGTTTTGGCTTTGGCTGCTGTGTGCAGTTCCGTTTTATTATCGTTGGCTGTGAGGCCGATCGGGGAGGATGAACATAATAATGCAGTAAATTAAGAGACGAGTGATAGAGAAGAAGGAACTACAGAGACAACAATGATACTCAAGTTGCACACTTACTTGTATGCATTAAGGCATGAGCGCATCCGAAGTCCTCCTTTGACGAAACTAATGAGGTTTTCATCCTCTATAAACGTCAGCACAGCTCGGAGAAGGAGACACTCAGCGTAGCACAATTCAGCGTGGATTTCCTCTATCATCATTACAACATAATAGTAAAATTAACAACAATAACAAAGGAGGAGGAGAGTCAAAGATCTCGTCTTGCCAAATTACTCCTCATGCTTCTTTAATTGCCTCACGCTCCGTCACATGCACAACATCCATTCATACTTAAGGAGGAACACAGACGAAGTACTTTCTCTCTCTCTCTCTCTATCTCGTCTTCACGTCGTCCATTCAACGAAGAAGAAGACGAAGAAGAAGAAGAACCTTTCCATTAAATGGAAGTGCAGGAGAGAGAGTGAGAGATGGATACGAGAGATCTATATTTATCCTTCATCTTTCCCATCACATTACACCCTTCCTCTGATGATGAGGAGACTTCTGCTATACACAAAGTCAGTGGAAAGCCTCGTTGTTGTTGTCGACAAATAGAAAAGTACCTAACCACAAGACTCTCTCTCTCTCTCTCTCGTATCCATCATCAACACTTTCTCTCTTTGAGAAAAGTTAAGTCTGTCGTACATTTCTGAGATTTCACTTACATTCTGGCGAAAGAAAGAGGAGAGCCAACAACCAGAAAGTATGTTTCGAAGCAAACACAATAACGCCGACTTTTGTGCTCTGATGACAAGGAGAGATAAAAAGAGTCCATAATTTTTTCTCACCTTCTGTAAGCTTGTCGTAGTTGGTTCGCTTAACCATCTTCCCTAGAGATTCCATTACAGAACTCTTCTTTCGAAATCTGTCACAAACTTCTACCGATTGCTCCATTGCTTCCGCTGCAGACTCGATGTGTTGCTACATACACAACCACACACAGAGAATATAATCATACAATACTTACACACACACACACACACACGTCCTTTAGACTTGTGTATCCAATCCACTTGGAACGCTCCTAAACATAAGCTGCTAGTCTCACCTGCTCGAAAGTCATCACAGCCTCGAGGAACTGGAAGACCCCGTGACCCAACGCATGATACATACTTTTCTGCGCCCTGCAACAAAAATCAAACCCACAAGTCCAATCAATCTCTCTTGACTCTACCGTCGACAGCCGGCTAATAAATAAACACATCATTGACTATTGACATACCAAGGCTCCATCAAGGCTCTCGCTTCGTCGAATCTGTTATTCATGAACAAATTCATCGCCAACTTTGCTTCTTCTATCCCACGTCCGAGATCTTTTGGGACCGCACTCCTGTGACCAACAATGCATACTTATTTCACACTTCAAAATCCAAATATCCATTATGCACTGATTGTTGTTTACTGTTAATTCTAGGGCCAAACCTGACTGCGCCCTCTTCTCTCCCCCTTAATCTCTCTACGTCTGCTGTGTACAATGAATTCAAAAGCCTCACCAACAAACCCATGATTACCAATTAGACAATTACAATTTTTAAAAAGTTAACTAGTGAACCATCAATGGAAGAGAATTAATTAATTTTGGAGTGTGGAAAGCGGTGTAAACATAAGAGTGAAACGGGAAAATGATTCTGTGGCGGCGGCGGAGGAGGAAACGAGGAGAAGTGAAAATGAAAACATTTGAATTTTTGTCTATTTAGCGAACTTCGGGAGAAAGAAGTGATGATTGATTTTACAAACAAAATATACAAAAGTTACCTGATTGAAGATTAAGTCATATCGACATTGTTAAGGACACATCTAATTTTATTATTATGACAGTGTGTAAACAAGGTTAAAAAGTTATTGTTCATCAAAGTGAGACACACCGCGATGAGATTATGAGATACACGGGAGAGAAAGTGTGAGAATTTGGGTTCGGGAGTTGAACAAAAGAAAATCGGGGTTGTGGAGGACGGGAAGACGGGATTCGGTGAAAAAGGAGATGAAGAAGAAGGAAGGAAGGAACGTTCGCAAGTTTGTCTTAATTGTAGGTAGAACGAAGGAATATTATCGTTGGAACTGGAAGAGAGATGCAACTTGGGATCTGGGGAAGAATGGAGTCCTCCACTTTACCCAATTATAATTAATTTCCTCTCTTCCTCTCCAACTTCCTCTGCTAAGCAATTCAATCTTGTTCATTCCAAGAGATTTCCACAGACAGACTTCTTCTTATAGTCTCAGCTAATCAAAAGACGAATCTTCGAATGTCTGGATCCCCTCCTCACACCATTTACTCATCGTATGAAGCCACATTAATTTCTCGTTCCTACACTTTTAACTCTTTAAAACACTCCTAAACTTCTAATTTTGTGTGGATTTCGTCTGTGGATATCCACCTCATCTCTCTCTACTCGTCTCATAACTTCTTTAAATTGTGACTTTCGGGTTTAGTGGTACGCATACATTAAATTAATTTGGAACTTTTGGCATTAAGAAATTGCTCAAACTTGATCTTATGCACAAAGCTAAAAGCTGAATAACTACTTTTCAGTCTAGTCCCTTCAATTTCGCTGGACAGTTTAGAAGGAAGCTAAGAAACTCTATATAATATTGTATAATATGCATGTCGGATATCTTATAGTGTAGAGTTCTACAATGAATAGAAACTCTTGTAGAGATGAAATAACATTTTGAACTTACGTTGCAATGTACTCCTCAGCATCATAAAACGACTGTAATGGATTGAAATAAATCTATTAGACATCTCTTGGTTACTTTTAAATGCTGATCACTCCATTTTAAGGCAACTTACCTCGTCTTCTCCCTCCGAGTCTGACATCCTTTGCCGCAGTATGGTAATTGAGCAAGGTTCACGGATTTCTTAAGACCCACCAACAGTAGATCATTCGTTGACACCACAAGAACGGTCTTAAGCAGGAGACAAGTCGAAGTCTCAAGAAGCTCCAATTAGAGTCACTTCCTTCTCTTTCCTGCAATGAGTCCAATTGTAGAATGAGATTAAGTCAAACTACATTTAAAGCTTGCGTGTGTATTATTATTAGCTTGTCTCAAAACGCATAAACCAAACCACTAAATATTACTTCACTTAAGACTTATTCAGTGAAGGTCTTCCTCCTGCACCTTGACCTTTATGAGTTATGAGTCAAAACTCAAAACCCTGTTACGTCAATACTTTCGACATATTTCACCAAAACTGTATTTTACTCTTTGCCCTACATTATATTTATTCATTTATTTATGCACTTTTGCCTCACAAGAAATCGTCATTAACAAAAGTTGTGTATTGTTTTATTAAATTAAGGCTGCACATCAGTGTTGCTGTGTATCCTTGTAGTGGGCATTGTTCTTTATCAGAATTCAGAAGGTCCTCGCGAGTTTCTGTGTATAAAATCATAATCTGTCTACCCTTGTCGAATGTAGGATAAGAATATAAACCAGTCTTATCACCACAACCAAAATTTTTCAGTAGAGATTGGAGATGGTTGATTGTCAACCTCTCCGTTATGTTTGCCCATTGTTTGCCTCGTCCAGTGGTTCATACTATTTGTATTTGGTAATTGTGTGTAAACTGCAACTTAAGTCTGGAGGAGTTCTTCTGGAGGCGAAAGGAAATCACTCGTCCATGTTTTAAAAGCTGCATCTCTCCACCAACCAACTATCCAATGTATTAATAGAAAAGTGAGGCCATGAAGAAGAAGGAATAGTCTCCATTTGGAAGTAGAAACTAGACGAAAAAATCTCTCAAGAATAGAAGAATTGGTGAGAAGGCTCTCTGTTGGAAAATGGGTTGTGTCTCTGTACTGTTTCCTTGTTTATGTAAGCTTTTTGGTCGTTTGAGAAAATTGGAAAGCTTGTTGTAGCGCAATACTAAAATTTTTAGTAGAAGTTGTGGATGTTGACTTCCAAAATAATTCAATATCTGAAATAACACTAACAACATAAGTCTGTGACCACATCCTGAAGCTGGATAAGGAAACAACATTGGAGGAGAGAGCCTATTATTTTTTACAGCACAATCCCCAGGTGGATTATTGTTCTCCCAGAACTGTCTCCGAGGTCTTAAAACTGTTGAGCTCTCTACTTTCTCTTCTATTAGGATCCCATTCCATAAACAAACTTAAAACCAAAGTTTTCTACATTCTAAACCGAAAAAAACTGGCATCAGTTTATCATCAATTTCCTGTATAATTGATAAGCTCCTTTCCTTATCCTAACTTTCTAACCACAGCCACACAGTTCCAGTGCATCGTGAGAGATAAAGGAGTGCAGAACAAATAACTGAAACTGGGCCACTTTTCAAAACAATTCAGACATACTAAAAATACGACTACAAAGTATAGGAATCCTCCATTAACTTAATTTGGTTTGCGACATCGCATCCGGAATGATACTCTCAATCTCAACTGTGAAACACTTTCATCTACATTTTCTAGAGATAGGAAAAACTACATAGAAACTTTGCGATTTTCCTTGTCACAGCATCCAAGTGTGTGCATAGATTTACACGTGTGTGTTTCTTATTTGCAAAAAATCAATGACTGATCCTCTTACGGTAAAGAGAGAGAAGAGAGAGAGAGAGACAAAGTTATCAGGAGAAACAAAGATATATTGAGGGTTTTAACTTTCAAACTTTTCATTCGTAGCCACACACACAAGACTGGTACCTAACCTCAACAACGAACCCTTAAGGAAAATGACTAGACTAGCTTTCTTTCTGCCTGCAGACAAAATCTCCAAGAAATATAAGCAAATCTCTGGCACATCCCAAAAATCAATAAACCATTCAACTGGTGTACCAAAGTATCGAAGGTTAACAGAAACTAATTTAATTTGTAGCAGAAATTAGAATTTAGAATTTGGAAATTGTTGTATAAAACGGAAAGCGGAATTTAAAATTAAGAAATTAGAATTTGGAATTAAAGAAGCCTTTGTTGACAACATAAATCTAAATCCATATTTAAGTAGGCCCTACAGGGAGTACTATGTAGTGCCCATATTAGCCCTGCTGTGATATACTGGTCAAGATCTTTCCAACGACATGACATGGTACCATATTGAGTTAACTGTCATCTGCTGGTCAAGATCTTTCCAACTATACCCCATATGATGGGGTTGGGGCTAAAAATGCCATGACCTTTGACACTAGACCCTGAAGGGAGTGACCTGCAGGACCTATTTTGTAATTAGCCTCCGCTTTGTATCCAGCAATAACTATGTGAAGACAAAGTTTAAAAAAGTTGATTCTGTCGAAAGTTATCGTGGATACAGACAGACGGACAGACAGACGCCAAAAATATTCTCATAAAGTATCTGCGATACTTTTAAAGACGGGTCCATGAAATATTAACATCTTTCAAGAATATTACTCACACAAACACACACACCTTTCCACCTTTCTGCCCACAGCCAAAAGGGAATCCAATCTGTATTTCTTCCACACAGTCAGGCTGCACAGCTTCAACTGTTGGTTATGCAGTCGTAACTTAATTAAGACCGTCTATACACCTATCATTGGAATATTAATAGAGAGTTCCAGCATTGATTTCATTTTTGCAGACCCGTTGAATATCAAATTACTTACTAACTAACGAATGGAAGCAAGCATAATGTGTGGGGCAAAATAATTTCTGAATTGTTGGCTAAGAAGAAGAAGAATACGTACAACGTAGGGAGATTGTAATGAAAGATGAGTGGAAGATGGGAAAGTGCGGAAGGAGGAAGGACGGAGGAATGGATGGAAGTTATTGTGATGATGTTGTGGATGTGCCAAAACTATCGATCATATGGTTGTCATTGCCTTTGACTTTTGAACTATTGTTGTAGCCCAGTCTGGCTTACTCAGCCTTCCATCCAGCTTAGTTTTTGTTTGAAATTTAATATCGGTTGCGGAGACATGGGAGGAAATCCTACTTGGAAGTGTGGAGAAAACTGGAGGAAGATTTCCTTCCTCCATCCAAGAATGGATAATACGTCAAATACGAAGTATACGAGTTTGTTGCTGCTGGACTGATTTTTGCCCCAAATGCCATTTTGCTCTCAGCATGACGAAGTGCGTGTTTGGAACTATTTGGGAGTGAATTCATCGGGAACCCGGTCTCCTCATCCTCCGTGTCCTGTGGTGGTTGAACATTAAAGGCTTCTCAGACATGAATATGATGAATGCGGAAACAGGGATTAATAATTCTCATTTGCCTTCAGTGACTATTGCTTAGGGTGGCTCATCTCTCCAACGATTCCAACCTCCAACCTCCACACTCCCTACGAGAACGCTGCTGGTGGTGACATTCCATACAATTTTAGTCTGGAAACTTCCTCTCAGGCTGGGCAGGCTACTCTAAACCTAAACTACCAGTTCACATTGGCTTGTGGGTGCATGCAGACTTTAAATTGCTAAGGAAAGCTTAAAGTTTTTAATGATGTCAGAGGAAGTGAGCGAAAGTGTTTCAGAGCAAATCTCCACGGTGCACTAACAAAGAGATGACCTTGCGGCGTCTCTAAACTTTCAGAGAGTTTCATTTGTCGCAACATTCATTCTAATTTCTTCCTTGCCAATGAATTTTCCTTGCAGAATTGAATAAAAGAGGTCAATAGAAGTCAAAGACAGGCATTCACATAATTACAACGAACCTCATCATCAAAACTATTGCTAAGTTCTATAAAGTAATGCATCTCATGTGAGCACTAACGACATTATTGCCAATCTCTTGATACCCATTCTCAACACGGCTTCAACCTTTCAACCTACGCCTTTAAGTCTGCGAAGATCTCCTTCCCACTCGGAGAAGAAATGCCTGATTTGCTTAGTAAATTTAATCAAAACCAAGAATATTCACTCGTTTGAGAATATAAACAGAAAGAACTTTTATGTTTTATGTCGCAAAGTTTTAAAAACATGAAAAGTCTTAAATTCACTTGTATACATAAAATCCACAACAAGAAAGAGAGCTGCTGTGACAGTCGCTGAAATCCATTTCGTTTTTATGTTTATGTAGAACAAACGGAGGTCACAAGTTGAAATGTTGAAACTTATGAAGATAATAAGCTTTTTTAATTGCTCTTTGACTCTCTATGCATGAAGGCTTAGAAGTTTCAGAGTAGTTCATAGTTCATCTCTTACTGAAGTCAGAAATAGTTTTAAGAGCTTTTCGAACGAAATCCATGATGTACAGGGTGAGTCTGCTCATTGTACTGCCTATTTGAAATGCAATTGCGTAAGAACTACTGTATGGAAATTCATGAAATTAAG
>JAQGAD010000810.1:0-28259 GCA_034696625.1 Isotomurus palustris
CAGTGCTGGACAAAATGACAGAAATGTTTCGTAAAAGTTGAAATTTCCATCGGAGGAAGTAAGGAGGAGCTTGTCGACACAGAATGTCTTCAAGCGTTTAAAAGGATGAGACTGCTGAAATGAGACGGAGTCAGAGGTAACCTCGAGAGTTCTGAGGATTAGACACTGGAGGTTTTCTAGAGGAGCGATGAGTTGGAGGAGAAAAGAGGGAGAAATTACTTCGAACTCCAAAGACTTAATGGAAGCAGTAAAAATGAATAAACTTTGCAGGAGTGGAGAAGTTAGCTCAATTGTTGATATCCTGAAAGATGACCATTCTTCTTGCATCCTAGAGGAAATTATTCTTCTGAGATCGTCTTCCGATGTCACTGGAACTCTGAACTCGTCTATAAGTTTTCCTTGGTTTTGTCTGTGTAAAGCACTTATCCAGGCCTTCGTGGTCCAAGACACACATCGCAAGTTAAGCAAGGATTGTTTGTCCAGGTACTCTAGAAGCCTTGTCACCACCTAAACAGTATTGCAAAGGAAAGCCGCTGTTCAGTTCATTCATTTCACAATAAGCTGATTATCATAGTAGGGACTCACCAACAAAGGCAAGCATTCGAATTCGAAACGAGACATCTTCAAAGTCTCACTTTGCCACTTTAATCTTGAGAGCTGCCTTCGCACTTCAGCGGGGCCCATGTTAACTCTGTCCAGTCATTCTCTACTTCTCCAGCTAAATATTATGCAGATGGAATAATATTATTGTGGACATGTTATGGACTGTGGAATGAACTAGCCTATCGCATAGACTAGAATCTGCCCGAAGAAGTGAAAATCCCCAGCCACTCGTTTCTCTTGCTCAGCTGCAAGTGCAACAACTCGAGCACGTGTCCTTAAACTGTCTAAACAGTCACACTAAAATGGCTGATCCGTCTTCGCTTGTGGGGGGCATCAATGGGAACGACGTTCCTGATAAGGAGGTAACAGAGGTGGTCACGGCGTGGTTGGAAACTCTCAAGACACCAACTATCTCTGAAGCTTATCTATCACAAGATGACGACAATTTCATAAATGTCACAGCCTCTTGGGTAGCCTCTGACGTGGCTAAGAAGGAAAGAATCACTTTCACCAAGTCGTACGGAATCCTGAGGGCTTCTCTTAATCAGCCTGGAGGTCCTGTAATTCACACCTCGTCGCCTACTCCTGCTTCAGCGTATTAATCGAATCAATCAACAAGATGTTTAAGTGGTTCATAGATTTGAATTTCTCACTGGTTTCTGTAGGAAGTTGACCTGCGTCTCAGAAGATGGGTTACTGAGGGCTGTTCTCGTCGACAAAAATGGAGACGAGAAGCAAAAGAAGTGTGAGATTCTGCAGGTGTGGGACAATGGAAGTCTCCTCAAGTCGTTCGATTTGGGAGAGTTTGACAAGCACAAGTCCGTCTACACGATTGGTGAGATTGAATATTTACTTATGAACTCCAGATCCAGATTATCAAGTTGTATTTAACACTGTGATCATATGATCCTAATTAGGAGCGTTTGGTGCGACGATGAATTGGAGCCCAGACAAGAAACGCCTGGCTTATGTAGCAGAGAAGAAGGTCCCTGAAGGAAAATCGTTCTTCTGTTTAGATCCAAAGGTTAGCAAGAAGGGAGAAGAGTTTGCGTTTCGTCAGTCTTGGGGAGAACAAATGACAGATCTGAAAAACTCGGTGGTCGTCTTGTTGGACGTCGAGAAGGGAGAGCTGAATGTTCTGGACTTGCCGGAGGACGAGTATCCCGTGGATATCCAGTGGCTGGGAACAAACACGCTCGTCGGAACGATGTATAAGATTCCTTCTATGCGCCTAGGACTCATTTACTGTTCCAACAGAGAGAGTGCCATATTTTCCGTGAAGGTTGATGGATCTGACCTCAGTAAGCTGTGTGCACGCTTAGTTTTTTTTCTGAACTGGTCGCCTGATGATATTCTTACCTTTCCAGAGTTCATTAGTGATCGTAAGCGGGGTGCAAGTTCTCCTCGGGTGAGACCTGATGGGCGGTATGTCATTTGGGCTGAACGGCCTGTGGACAGACCCCATCAAAGAGCTCAATCCATTATGGGAAGATCTTTGGACAACCCACAGGTGTGTTCCACCTTTCTCGTCCTCATTTCTAATAAATGACAATTGTATTTGTTGCGAATTGAGCAGGCTCCAGTGGTTCGTCTGTGCGAGGCTTCACCGTCCAACGAGATTCCAATGTATTCGGACCTACCTCAAAGGTGTTGGGGATCAGACGGACGAAGGTTCTACTTTGCCACTCCCAACAATGGCATCGGAGTCCTAGTGGAAGGAACTCTGGCTGACGATGGAAATTCTGCGGTGTTTAGACCTCTCGTCGACGAGGGTCCTGGAGTAGACGGACTTAGGGCGAGTGGAAATTTTCTGTTAGTCTCGCGGAGTTCTTGTCTGGAGACACCTTCACTGGAACTTTTAGACGTTTCCAGTGACCAAATTAAAAGGTCAGTCATTGTGAAGGGAAATCCAATTCTCTCTCCCGAGAAATTTAAAGGCAGTCGACAGCTGTTCTGGGGGAAGTCGACTGCACCGTCGATTTACGTGGGACCTGAATGCGGTTCTGTTCCTCCTAATTCTGTGCCATTGGTCGTTTGGCCTCACGGGGGACCGCATGCAGTCTTTCTTGACTCGTATACACCTCAAATCGCTTTCCTCCTTCGCCTTGGTGAGTCGAAATAATAAGTAGAAAGGCGGAATCCAAGTTAAAAACAAACGTCTTGAAAATATTTCATACTTTAGGGTTTGCTGTGCTCCAAGTGAATTATATTGGAAGTTTGGGGTCCAAGAAGGACGAAACTGACGACCTTCTCGGACATATCGGCTCTCTGGATGTCCAAGATTGTCAAGCTGTTGTCAACCAAGTTCTCCAAACTTTTCCTTGCCTTCGTCCAGACCGAACTTTTGTGAAAGGTGGTTCTCACGGAGGCTTCTTGACGTGCCACTTGACCTCTGTGTTCCCTGTATGTGAATAATTGTAATATTTCTACTTCTAATCTACTGTTCTGTAGGCAGGTTTCCTCTAAAGACATTATTTTATTTTAAATAATCCAATTTAGGATGCCTATCGAGCTGCTGTAGCACGAAACCCGGTGTGCAATTTAAATGTCATGATAGGAACTACTGACATAACTGACTGGTACGTTTTTATACTGAATGCTCGGCGAAGAGTTGATTTCATTAGCACATGGTATGCTTCATTGTGATTTGTTTGTACAGGGAACTAGCTGAATGTGGACTAGCCTTCCCTGATTTGACTACAGATGTGACAATTCCAAAAGCCAGGTCGGATGAAGAGGCTAAAAATTACATGGAGCGATCTCCCATAACACACGCGGAGAAAGTGAAGGCACCAACACTCATTCTTCTTGGAAGTGAAGACCTTCGAGTTCCAATGAGCCAGGGGCTGTCTTACTACAAGACTCTCATAGCTCTTGGAAAGACTGCAGAGTAAATCAGATTCACCTGAGTTAATGTTTACATTTTGACACCCATTATAACTTTGGACTATTATTGCTCGACAGGGTCCGTGTTTATCCTGACTGCCATCCTTTGATGAAGCTCAATGTCTTAAGTGATGTCACGATCCATACTGCCCTTTGGTTTAAGAAATTCATGTGATAACAGTGATAAGGAAGACTTCACATAATTAATACATGAAATATCCATTATTTTTCTTGGCTGAAGTGTCTTCTTCACAGTAAATTAATCATCAAATTACTCAACGTTGGAGCTTCTCCAAGTACAATAGAGTTAATTAAATAATTGAAAGAATAAAGTCTTTGAATATGGCCAAGTCATCCTGCGCTAGTTGCTTTTTATTGACTACAAGCAGCATATATTTAATTTGCCAGGAGCTTAGTGTTCCAGTGCAAATACTGTTACGACACTTGCAATTACTCAATTTTTGCTTGAACTGTTAAGTGAACAGTTTTGTTCGAACAAGATTATTGTGCGTGGCAAGTTAATCACTAACATCTGTGTCGGTTACTTCAAAAATTCAATTTAACAGAGACTCAAATAGAGTATTACTTATTATGTAGTTGACAGAATTACTGTTAATTGAATTTAGACTGCACGTTGACACAGACGATGCTAAATGTGTTTCTACTGTGAAAGACAGTTAACAAACTAACTATTAGGTGGAACTACATGAGAAATGTCAAAATGGGAAGTGAATTGATCTGGAAACGTGAAGTGAACTGTTAAAGGGAATGCATCTGTGGAAAACAGGTTAAACCACCGGGGGCATATTGCACACTCATGTCTTTGCCACTGCCAAATGCCGTGCTTGCCTTCTCATCCGTATTCGCTGCTCGCATAATTTTTATGACAGTGTAATAATCACATCTCATCACATCACGTCTTCCATCTCTATAAATACAAGATGGATAACGCAAGTTACAATACTCAAGTAAACTAACCCTTCGATTAAGAGAAATGTTCTGCCGATGCGCAAACACTCCATCATACAAAAACTTATTAGTTGTTCATTAATGCAGAAGTTGTCTCACGGCCGTTTTCATGCTTGTGAGGAACTCTTTACTTACTGCAAACCTAACTAAATCCACCTACTCCTACTTACTCAATTGATTCAATACTCCACTATTATCATGCACAGCAGCAATACATAATTTCGCATGTTGTTTCTCGTGCAGGGAATTTATATTTGTAATGCAAAATACTCTCCGTTCAGCCTGGAAGGGAGGTTTCGCATATTCTCACGTATCATAGCAATTCCCATGCTCCGACTCGCTTATGGCTCATGGCCAGTCGTGACCACAGTAAAATTCATATGACTAACTCGCAGTGTTCTCTCATATTACTCTCGTGATTCAGGGAATGAATCAACATTAACCTACCTGCCACACATACAGAGACGAGAGAGGAGATCTAGTGCAAAAATCCATCGGAGTATAACACACACACAGCCTCAGACTTGGGTGGTGTTTGCCAAAAAGACTATAATAATTCTCCGTAAAGATTTGCCATCTGCGAAAGAATAAAGTGTGAATGAGTGAGAAGGCCAAGCAGACTGGAGATTCGGCCGGCAGAAAGACCCACTGACACTTCTGAGATCATCTTCAGACTTCAACTCCCTTCGTATAGTCATCTCCCAACACTACTGTGATCTCTGCGTAAACAAAAAACACACTTGATGTAACATCAGTTTATGGCACATTTCTAATCATCTGCCAGTCTTCTTTTATGCTTCACATTCGTCTAAAGTCTAAACACTCTGCCCTCTGCTAATTCTGCCTCATCGATCTTCAAGAGGAATCTCAGGTAATAAAAGGAATAATTGTTGATGGCTGCTTTCCATTGTTTTTGTCAGGAGTTTACTTATAAGGAGTTGTGTCTTTGGTCGTGGTGACTTGAGTATTCAGTTTTGCTGATTGTCTGTGATTACTGAAGTTGAATGTTGAGATCATATCTGCTTTTGAGGGATGATTGAGTCATGAAGCTCTGTCTTGTGTGTGACTTGTTTCTTGTGTCTCGAGAAAAACTGAGATTAGTTAAACAAAAGCAAATAAACTGATAACAAGTGTTTTGGTTGTTCCAGGGAGAGAAGTCTGTAGTGAATCTGTTGGAACACTCGGTTACTGGAGATAAAGATGAAGAGTTTCTTTAAGTCGTTGAAGAACGAGGTGAAGAATGAGGTTGTGAGGCAGATCGACAAGACCCTTTCGAAGGGGGGTAGTCAGGATGGGGGTGAAGGGTCCATTCAGAGGGTGGACGCTTCGGTGGTGGAAGGAGTTCTCGGACTTTTGGGTGGCGGCGGTGGGAGTGCCTCTGGAGGAGGAGGAGGAGGTTTTGACATCGGCTCAATCATCAACGCTATTCAAGGACAAGCTGGAGGATTTCTACCTGGGGATTTAGGAAAGTACCTTCCTGGCATTTTGAAAGTGGCTGAAATCATCGGTCATGGAATGGGAGATACTACTCCAAGGTAGGAAATCTTCCAGTATTCCTTAACTAATTCTTTTACTGTGTGTTTTGATAAGTCGTCCAGTAACATAATAAATATCTTTTGAATCTTACAGGACTGAGCAGAATGCGGATGGCAGCTTCATAGATGGCTTCGTAAAGACGATTATCGGAGGACGAAAAATCCACGGAGGAAAGTCGAGTTCGAAAGTCAAGCCACTTGATAGGGTAAAGTATATGAAGCCTTTCGTGGTGATTTAAATGATTTCAATAGCTCCTCAGCACGTTTAAACCTGAGATTACGCAATACTTTATCATTCCGCATGGTAATTTTATGGAGAGTTTATTCAAAATATTTAGTTATTGAATCACACGTTTCGACTCGCACCTCCTCGAAGAGGTGGCCAGGTATGCAGCACTCGCACATTACTTTAATTGTATTCTGTTTTTGTCGCTTCGAACTGGTAGCTAATTATTACTTGAGTGTGCAAATCTGTGTAGCTAGAGTCTAGACTAAATGTGTGGTTCGTATTCTGTAGAAGATCAGCGTGGGTTTTTTTAGTGTTTTTGTCTCCGTTTGTGAATCCAACTGGATAACATGTCCTTCCGCAGGAAGTTGAAAGCCACTAGAAGTGAGGATATCGATCGTGGCTCGTGGCTTACTTTATCATCCCGAAAGGGTTTATCCAGAAGCGAGTGATATGAACGAGGCTTATCTAATAATAATAAATCCCATCTGGTCAGTTTATCATGTTACTTAGCTGTAGCTGTAGCATGACCTTCACAGGAAACCTGAGAGGCTAGTTACAGGTTTCGATTTAGTCAGAAACCAAGAATCGTTTTAGCTACATGTTCAAAGTACTTTAGGAAACGAAATCTGCATTGAAAGAGGTTGCACCAAAAACTTCTCAGGATGATTCACACTCAAATACGTGATTCCGGAATTCAAATACAGAAGTCTCATATGCACTGTAATTGCGTTTGATGGGAATTTTACGTGCTGTATAACTGTGCTAAAGGAAAGTTTCCGGTTTCGGAGCTATTCGGACACGCCCTGTTTCAAGGCTCGCCTTTATAGACTGTGCGTAATAATTACTACTTAAAGCAGGGTCAAAATGTCTGGGGAAAAGTCATGGGCATGGATTAAACACAAAGTTAAACGTAAGGCAGGGAAGGTTCCATTATATTACTTCACACCGAATTCCAGAGTAAGTCTTGCGTGTGTCCAGTCTTTATGGATGTTAAAGTGTTGCGTGCTATGTGTGCATATATTTTGTAATTAATTAGATTATGCTATGAAATGAAATGGAAAATTTATTTAAATTAATGGAAATATAAAGGTTGGAGATCGATCTACTGCTGGATTTTACAGTCGTGGAGCGGATGCAATTCAGGACTACGAGAAGATTCAGCAAAGATGTTTGGACGAAGGAATTCTATTTGAAGACCCTGAGTTTCCTGCTGAAAACGCAAGCGTCTTCTTTTCGAGGGAAGGAAGAAGGAATTTCGAGTGGCTGCGACCTCACGTGAGACATTGACGCTTTGAGATTATTGAGATATTACAAAATTACACACACATGATGCCAGAGGATGAGTACTTTTAATATTTCTGTAGGAAATACACAGCAACCCAGCGTTCTTTCACGAAGGTGCAAGCCGTTTCGACGTGAAACAAGGAGAGCTAGGTGATTGCTGGTTGCTTGCTGCACTTGCAAATCTGACACTGAATCCCAAACTGTTCCATCAAGTTGTACCAGAAGATAATTCATTTGAAGACAATTACGCTGGGATTTTTCACTTTCGGTTCTGGCAGTATGGCAGATGGGTCGATGTGGTTATTGACGATCGTCTACCAACGGTGAATGGGAAGCTGATGTTTATGCACTCAGAAGACAAGAATGAATTCTGGAGTGCCCTTCTTGAAAAAGCATATGCCAAGTAAGATTTCATATCTTGATGAACGCAAGTTTACGTTTACGTGTACTTAATTGTCCGTAAAACCACTTGCAGATTGCATGGATCCTACGAGGCACTCAAAGGTGGAACAACTTGCGAGGCTTTGGAAGACTTTACTGGAGGAGTAACCGAAATGTATGAATTAGGAGCTCCTCCGCAAGAATTGTTCAAGATGATTCTGAAAGCTTTCGAAAGAAGCAGTTTCCTCGGATGCTCTATTGAAGTATGTTTTACTTAAAGTGGTATTTAAAGTAGCTTGTCACCTTCCTAGTCACATTTAAAAATCGTATTGTCCAACACAGCCGGATCCAAATGTGGTTGAAGCGCAAGGCGAGAAAGGTCTCATTAGAGGACATGCATACTCCATTACTGATGTCAAGTTGATGGATATCGAGACTCCTCGAGTGAAAGGAAAAATTCCTCTTCTACGAATCAGAAATCCTTGGGGAAATGAATCAGAGTGGACAGGAGCCTGGAGTGACGGATCGTCAGAATGGAACTTCATTGATGAAGATACTAAGGAAGAGATTGGTCTTACTTTCGACGCAGATGGGGAGTTCTGGATGTCTTACAAAGACTTCGTGCGGTACTTCCAGCGTTTGGAGATTTGCAACTTGAGTCCAGACTCGCTAGAAGGAGACGAACTTGAGGGAGATGGGAAGATGAAGTGGAACATGAATGTATTTGAGGGCGCCTGGATTCGCGGAGCTACTGCTGGAGGATGCAGAAATCATATAAGTAATATTTATGCTCTCACGTTGTCTATAAAAGCTGTTGCGGAAAACACTATATAATCTAGTTTTTTTGTTCCTGTAGACACATTTGCGAATAATCCGCAGTACGTTATTGACCTAGAGGATCCCGATGAAGACGGGAAATGTACCGTGATTGTTGCTCTAATGCAAAAGAATCGCAGGGCTCAAAGAAAGTTGGGTATGGATTGCCTCACCGTAGGATTTGCAATTTATCAGGTTAGCTTTGCTACTGAATAACTATATACGAATTATTTTTAAACTCTATTCAATGCAAACTTCCAGTTGGATGATGCAAGTCAGTATCCTTCCCCGCTTCCTATGAAGTTCTTCAAATACAATGCTAGTGTTGCAAGATCTCCGACATTCATTAACTTACGAGAGGTCTGCGGCCGATTCACCCTGAATCCGGGGTCATACGTTATTGTGCCTTCAACATTCGATCCTAATGAGGAAGGAGACTTCATTATTCGTGTATTTACTGAAGGACGAGTAACGATGAAGTAAGTTCATTCATAGTTAAACATGCGTCATCACCTATGATAACCTACTTTACCTATTTTAAAGGGAAAATGATGGTGACGTTGGAGTGGGAGAAGTGGACGATAGGGTAAGTTAAAATTCTATACTCTCTTTAGATATATTGTAACCTTCTACAAGATTAGGTTAATAGAAAGTAACGCTCCTGGTGAGGTATTGTTTTAAAAGATCTTGTCAGGTGGGTGTCGGAATGATGATGACCGTAGTGACCGTGTAGTAAGTTAACCTTTGCAAAGTAGTCGCATGCACCCCCCTTCAATAAGCAATGTGTGAGATCAGCTTCGAATTACACGCATGAATGTTAATCCTAATATCACTATAAGCATGCTTTAAGTGGACTGATGTAGCTGTCACCGCATACACCGGAAGTGTTGTCTACCTGTGCATGTATGCTCGACTTTCCCTACACAAAAGAACTTGTACCTTAGCTGTTTGTGGTAGCACCTGAATTGATTATTCCTCCTCGTCAATTCCTCTACTACGGAAAAACTAGGCAATTTACACAAAAGAAGTATCGATCTTTTCGTACCAAAGAAAGCAGCAGTAAATTACCTCTCTTGCCTCTCCATCCTTCCCTGTTGATGTATGTTTGTGTCGTGTGTTGCTTGCATGAATATGTCCATAAACTCTTGAAGTCCTTCAGTTCTGTAATCGACCTGTAGTCAAGTATCACTTTATATTGTACATTACAAAAAATAATTATTGAAATAGTCATGAATTTTGGGGGAGGAGGAGGGGGTGGTGGTTTCGGTGGTAGTGGAAGAAGTTCCTCGTTAGTTCAGACTATTCTGATACAACTGATAGCTCGTGGAGTACTTTTCGCTTTGAAAAACAAACCTACCATTTGTATGAAAGACTTACCTCCTGTACTAAACAATTATGGACCTTCGACTTCAACTTCACAAAATATAGGAACTTCTAATAATAACAAAGGATTGAGCAATGCGAAAGCAAAAACAAATTATATTTTAAAGAAAAGGGCAATCGCTTTGCTAGCCGAGGCTTTAAGTGAAGTAATTTTTTCAGAATTTCATCTCTGTACTCTCTGTGTTACGTGTCTCAGAATCTTATTGCCTCGGATTGACTGTTGATTTTTAAAGTTTTGAAACCTGACTTTGTGATTGCCTATGCTTACAGGTGAAAGAGACTGAACCCGAAGAAAATGATGCAGCCAAGAAGGTCCAAGAATTCTTTAAAACAGTTGCTGGTGATGATATGGAGATCGACTGGAAGGAACTGCAGGAAGTCTTAGATTTGGCTCTCAAACGAGGTACGTACGGTATTCCTGCGATTTATTTTTTACTGAATTTTATAGTTTCAACTTATTGTGCTAAAATGAATTTTGTGTGTTTATATTTTCAAAAATCTTTACATATTTTACATCAAACATCACAACATCACTTCACAACTGTTTGAATATCTCTCGTTGCAAAAAATTATGGATGTGCTGTGTTGTGTTATTTTGTTTCGTGCTGTGCTTTGTGGCATTCAATATTTGGAATTATTTTATCATACTTTCAATATTCTTAAATCAATTCCTTTCCTGGTATATTGATGAAAAATGCCTCAACACTCAATCTGTGGTCGATGTTCGACTGTTGGAAATACGTTACCTTGATGTCGATAATTTTCAGAACTGGGTAAGAGCAAGAGAATGCATGAAGTTTCAAAACGCAAATTGTAGAGTAGATCGTATGTAAAAATGTAGTAAAAATGCTGAATAGTCATTGATAACCATTTTACCGTAGATTTCGTAGAAAGCAAATTAGACCATAACGTTGGAAAAAACCGGTTTTATACTAATGACATTTTTGTGGGATTTGAAATGGAGTAACAATCCATGAAGTATTGCGTGGTTTTTGCTTGCTACATTATAATAATGCTAAAGCTATTTTTACTAACTATAATACTTGGTAGCATGCCACACAAATCCAACCAACACAAATCACTTCGCATTACATCGACACGCTTGGGAATTGTTGGGAAGCTATAAAGATTCATCGAATCGCATTCGTTTTTTCAATAAATCATTAAATGTTTTGAATGGATTGATTTGACAGAGTTTGCCTTCGAGGGCTTTAGCAAAGACATATGCAGATCAATGGTCGCGATGATGGACATAGACAGATCCGGCAAACTTGGTTTGGATGAGTTTGTGTCACTGTGGAAGTCCATTCGGACTTGGAAGGTATTATACATAAAACCTTCACTTTTCCCTTTTTTACAAGTCCTTTGACATGCGTATGACAGATTATTGAGTACGATGTGTGACGGTTAATTGATTCACTTTTTTCTATTGACAGAGTGTTTTCCAAATCTACGACAAAGATAATTCAGGCCACTTATCATCATTCGAGTTACGTCAAGCTCTCCAGTCTGCAGGTTATAATGTCAATAATAAGGTCCTTGAGTCGTTGGCTCTGCGATATGGCGATCACGAAGGACAAATTTATTTCGACGACTTCATCATGTGTGCAGTAAAACTGAGATGCATGATGGGTATGTTCAAAAACCGTTGTATTCTGTTAGAAAAACCTACTGTATTTTCTTGATTAAGTATTCCTAATAATAATTGATATTGTCTTTGCAGAAATCTTCAAAGAAAAAGACGTCGATGGAGAAAATACTGCTAACTTTTCCCTGGAGGAATGGGTGGAGAAAACATTGTACTCGTAAACTGTTTCCACTCCAGTGTAAAGTTTAACAGTGGTTGTATTCCGTGCCACATGAAATCACAATATTATTATGCTAACTCGTCAGGCATCTATCCAGGAAAATGATATTATTAGAAATTGGAAATGAACGATGTATTGAAAAAAATCGAAATTATTGTGAAATTGCAATCTCTCGTTTCTGCTGCTCGTTTGTTCTGAATTTTTTCAGTGTTCATTTATCTTAGAGTACTTAGATAAAGTTGCCTTAAATGTGGAAAATTGTATATGCCTAAAATAGTAATTCGTAATTAGAGAAAAGGGTTTGGAGCCTTAACTTGCCAAGAAGTGGTCTTTCTAAGTTACTCTAACTTTTATTACAACCGTCTGACTAAACGTACCTGGACTGGACTCACCGCTGATATTCAGGACAATTTTACTTTAGCTTCGATCTAAAATCGACATATTCTATACGATAGAGTAAGATAATTGAAAATGTTTATTATTGTTTCCTGATAATTTTCCGTCGTTGTTCATATCTTTTACCAATATCTCTAACAATAAGCACAAGGTATGATATGTTTTATTATGCCGTCTTGCAGTTATAGTACACTCTGATTCTGGTGTTACCTTCCATTGTTCCATAGCATAGGATAAAAATCAAATGAAAAATGCTGTGCACTAATCTTTAACTCAACACTGTCTACACACTAAAACTAACCAAAGAATAAAAAAGTATTTGTTGATCTGCTAATCAATCTGGATTCATCTGCATAATTAAAGTATGTTCTTTCTTTTGGCTTCAAAATCTATTAAATCTTCGAATGCGTAAAAAGTGAAAAGCTAATTTTTTACTCGCATTCGCATAGCAGAACAGTAGAAAGAATCTCTAATTGCCCACCCAATGGCGGAAACCAGGTTACCCAACATGTGCTTGCCAGCCAGCAATACAAACTGCATGTGTCACATTAATCAAACAATTTATTCGGCTCATCTTGTTCTGCACACTGATTGAAATAGATTTTAAACTGTTGGACTTTTTATGAAGTAACAAACTTCGAGTGATTCAGATACTTCAAGAATTCCAGACACCATGGGGGAAATTGATGGGTAAGAAAAGTTATTTTAGGAGTAATTTATTGATTGGACTGGATTGTAAAAATACTTGTTTTCAGAAGGATGGAGGAAGGGGAGGAGACACGTCAGGTGTCGATAATGATTGCCGTGGAGGAACAGGCGTTGGTCATGGGGCCTATCGACGTTCCTGTCACCGTCACACTTGACCAAATCAAACTTATGGCCGAGGGACTTGGCATGGAGGTTGGGCTCTTTAAATGTTGACAATGAATTAATCCGATGCTCTGTGTATTTCTATTTCTGAAGACAAAATGTGCTTTTCAGGGGGACCCGTACATGTCTGCGTATTTTGTGAATGAAAAAGAAATCCTTTCTTCACTCGGTGGCGTGCTGACGGATGAAGAAAAGAACGATCATGAGACGGTGTTCAAAATTATTTGCCAGCCCCAAGCCGTCTTTCGAGTCAGGTGTATTACGCGGTGTACGAGGTGAGGACCTACATCAACTGATTAGTAGTATTTCCTGCTTGGTTGGTTTAATTAGTTTCGATTTTTTGTGCACAGTTCCCTCTCAGGTCATGCGAAAGAAGTTTTATCAGCCAACTTCAGTCCAGAGGGAAGACGTCTTGCGAGTGGTTCTGGAGATTCTACCGTTCGATTTTGGGACTTGAACACAGAGACACCTGAATTTACATGTGAAGGTCATGGGAACTGGGTTTTGGCTCTGGCGTGGGCTCCTTCTGGGACGAAGGTCGCATCGGGATCAAAAAATGGAATGGTTATCATTTGGGATCCAGTAACAGGAAAGCAAATGGGAAAGTCTCTTACAGGACACAAAGACTACGTAACTTCTCTTGCGTGGGAACCTCTTCACCTGTGAGAAAATGCTGGATTAGAAACACTACTTTATCAATATTATTTAATTGTGTTATAACCACATATGTGTTATCTGAAAACTTAGGAACGGTGAATGTCGTCACTTGGCGAGTAGTTCAAAGGATCAGTCTATTCGTATTTGGGATGTGGTGTTAGGACAAACCTTGAAGATTCTTAATGGTCATACGGCAGCTGTCAGTTGCATTCGATGGGGTGGAAGTGGAGAAGGACTCATTTACTCAGCATCCAGAGACAGAACAATCAAAGTTTGGAGACCAAGTGATGGAGTTATATGCAGAACATTACAAGGACATGGACATTGGGTGACTACACTTGCTTTAATATCTGATTACGTAATGAGAACGGGAGCATTCGACCCGAAAGATGCACAGGACATCGCTTACAAAGACTTGCCTGATTTAGGTAAGCGAAAAAAAATGTCTTTCTAGAGGTCTTAAAAGTTTAATTTTATTCTCAACTTCTTTCTCTTCCCTGGAACAGGAGCTGCGGAACTCCAAGAAAAAGCTAAAGAGCGATATGATTCCTTTATGGCAAATAGAACGGAGCTAATGGTAGCTGGATCTGACGATTTCACCTTGAGTTTGTGGGTACCTGCAGAGGATTCTAAATCTAGAAGTAAGATTAAACTATTTCCAGGAAGTGAGTAAATTGCAAAACTACAAGTTAGTTCATTTGACATTTAGAAAAAATGACCGGACACTGTCAAACAGTTAACGATGTGAAATATTCCCCCGACGGAAGATTGGTGGCTTCCGCGTCTTTTGATAAATCTATAAAAATTTGGGATGGAAAAACTGGAGACTTTATTACAACACTCCGAGGGCATGTCCAATGTGTATTCCAAATAGCTTGGTCTGGCGACTCCCGGTTTCTCGTTAGTGGAAGTAAAGACTCCACAGTAAAAGGTAAGAATTATGAATAAATTGCCAATTCACAGTCAATTGTGACATCCTTCTGTATTCATTATTCTATAAAACGTTGCAGTGTGGAGTATGAAGACAAAAAAATTAGAGGTTGACCTCCCAGGTCATGCAGATGAAGTTTATGCTGTTGACTGGTCTCCCGATGGTCAACGTGTTGTTTCCGGGGGAAAAGACAAAGTCCTTAAAATGTAAAAATCCGTTTAGTACTCTTTAAAACTCGTGAAAAATCACGGAAAAGCTCACTAAAATGCTTTTTTTACTTTGTAGATGGAGACATTAATGACCACTTAGTTGCTAAATACTTTGACAAGTACTAATTTGACCCATTGCAAGTTCTTGCTATAAGAATTACATTTCAGCGTTTTTTCGAAGGAAGTGAAGTTCATTAAATTTTATATGACTCGTTGGAAGTTTATTTGTAATATTGTTCAACCAAGAAGCGAAATAAAAAGTGACAAGAACTGTGTCGAATTTACTGAACAGTTTCAATATTTGGATTTCGAATTATGTTTAACGCTTGTTTGTTAGTATCGCGATTCATATGGCAAATGATCAGCAAAACAAGTACACTAAATTACAATATATGATAATTAACAGTATTGGTTCATTTATTTATTTGGTGAGAGAAAAGAGTTTACAAAGTAAATTGCATGAAGAATTTCCGAGTAAACAAAACAGTACAAATGTAGTAACAAAACAGTAATAGAAGTTTTCCAAAATTGATATGAGTGTGTAGTAAACGCCTGTGCATGAACGAACAAATCCAAACGAAACTGAAGCTCCTACTTTCCGTGTCCATATCCTCCTGCAATAAAAAGAATTGATCAGTATGTGAAATTCCACGAGCTTCGACAGAAAACCATTCACTGGAGAAGCAATTAAAGTAGACTTACGGTATCCTTCCGTTTTGCCAACCCATCCACAGAAGTAGACTGGTCCAGCAGCACCACCACCGGATCCTGGTCCGTGTCCGTGACCACCTGAAGCATCAAATTAACATTGGTGATCTCAGTACGATGTTGATGATGATGTTGTCGGCTTGTCAGTCATATTCATACGATTCTAAGAAAACTTGTGAATGTGAGCTTCTTACCACCATATCCATGATGACCTCTCTTCACTCGAGCAACTTCATCTTTGGTGACAGAGCCTTCAGCATCCTGTGGGATGAAAGTGAGAGCAAGGATTCCGACGACAAGGAGAATGGCAATCTATATACAATATAAGAAGACAACTTTTTAGCCTTATATTCACCGAAAACCGGAAGCTTTATAAATAATTCCGATTTGAATCTAATTACCTGCTTGTGCATTTTGGTATTTCTTTGGCTTGTAGCTTGTAACTTGTGGTCGAGGATTGTTAGTGATGAATGAATGTGACAAACCCAAAGATCGTCCAAGTATTTATACTACTCTTTGATGAAATCTAACAGGAAAGGAAGAGTCAGAGTTATACTTCTATTCGCGTGGATGTAGGCGGTACAAATGATAATTTCTTAAGTTTAACTAATTAGATTCGCTTATTTCACTTTCAATTTCTTCCTCTTCGTCTTTTGTCTCATCTAATTAAAAACGAAGGAAGGTTTCGGTATTGATTAAGCAGGGTAATAAGTGCATCTCGTTTTCCTTAATTGAAGAATAGAATTCACGAGATCTCTGCAGAATGTGAAACACACGCGTGAAAGAATTCTGTTGAAGTGAGACTAACAATGGGAACACTTTCAAAGGACGCTTGAATAAAAGTAGGCAGTGTTGGTGTCACATGGTTGAATTCGCTTGCTCATCGTGTGAATCACTTCTCATTCCAATTGTTTCCTGCGTTAGTTGCAAATACATTCGACAGTTACACAAATAGTGGAAATCGAAAGCAATATCATGGGAAAAGTGCGATTTTATTGTAAAAGTGTTTCTATATTGCAGTGACAGTCTGCATATAGTTTGCAGTCGAGCTTAATTGTTAATGTGACACTTTTTGTTTTCGTGAAATTCCGTTTTATTTCCATACTTAATGATACAGCCACACCATTTAAGGCGTTCTGCATCAATTATTGCTCAGATAGTCGTTTTCTTTCATCCGTCTGCAGCAGATTTCGCAAATATTTGTATTGTAAGTAAGAGCCTCATTCTCTCAGTGCTTGCAAGTTCATGATCATTAATATTTTGTCACACCATACATCTGCGTCTATGCGTCATCAGAATTCTACCTGAAACATTCTTGAAATAGCATCATTCATAAATTGTTATCGTAGAGTCCCTACTTATGTGTAGAGGTTTACACATTGTCACATTAGTCTATCAGATCTATCATTTTTGAATAGTTAGTAGGTAAAATCTTTACATTTTAAACTACACGTAGACTTGTAATTTTTGAGCCTGGTTGTTTATTGCTCGGATCACAAGCAAAAGCCACCAAAGCAACAAAATAGGAGAAAGACAGCATATAGTAAACTCGTCAGTAGATTGGTTTTATTATGGGAGAAGTTAGAATTTCAAGAATATTTAAATTCTTTCTCAAAGAGGGTGACCATAAAGATAGAAAAGTTAACAATGGATGAATCTATTGATTTAATGTCACTCTTATCTCCTGAAGCACGCATCTCACTAGTGCAGGGCTTATCATTTGGAGCAACAGGTCCCCACTGGACACAAGTATTTCAACCCTGTAGTCCTCGTAGTCCACGTTTACCTAGCGAAGGTGACCAATGGTCAGGCCACGAGTTCGAAGACGATGACAGCAAAGACTGTAGATTTGAGCCAAGCACTCTGCATCAAAGTCACGGCCAATTCGCAAGACATTCGGACGACGAGGTACAAAACCACGAAAGTCCTCTAGGAGACACGTGTAGAGGAGATGTCGTTTGGGAGTGGTCGAAGTACATCGATGTGACTCTACAGAATTTCTCTTTTCAAAATTTAATAAACCTCCACTTCGCCTGTGGTAAGAAAATATCATTCCAGAGTTGTGCGTGAATGCCGAAGTTTGTGTAGTCTTGTTTTAAATTGCGGATGCTCCTGTCTCGCAGATTCGTACATTTGGATGATGTCGCCAACTAACGAAACTTCCGGAAGAGAGCCTGGAAGCAGTACGAGGTCTTTACTGCGAAGGCTGATGAAACTGAGGACTATCACCTCCCCTCAAATGTCTACTTCCGAGAGGAAGTCGAAAAACGAACGGAGGCGTTCGAAAAGGAGGAATCCGAAGGGCTTGTCTAAAACAAAATAAACTCTTAGAATCCCATTAGTTTATAGTTTGACGTGTTAAGCGTGTACTATTGCTTCTGCCAGTATTGTGTAATGATCTCACATCAACTGTTAATTTTGATGTTAAGCTCAGAAGTACAATAATAATTATTCTTATCCATCGTAATTTCAACATTTTCTTTATGCTTCTGGTATCATTCGCATGGGGAACATTTATACGCTATAAAATACTGCCAATGAGCCATGAAGTGAATAAACGCTATGCATATGATAGACAGGCTTTAACCATCTATCATTTGACACTGATTTAAAAAATGCAAGCAAAGTGAACCTAGTGATCCTTCTACGTTGTTTTAAAAGTTAAGTATCACCCTTTCTATTTCCAGCATTCAAATGTTTCCTATTCGAAAGTAATGAATCGGACCATAAATAGGTGAAAGTACGTAGACACCCACTACTACCGCCTCCACACGGGACATAATTATTTCCTTAGAGATGATTCAATATACATGCTGTAAACTACACAGTAGTCCAGATTCGAATGCAACGCTAAGTTAATTTTAGAAGCTTCATGAATTCATTACAGAATATTTTTGTAGTACCATTTTTGTAATCTCCAATGTCCGATGAGTCTCAAAATCCTTCTAATTACATTCTTAAGCTTATCTGTGTACATCATTGAGGCAGAAGAAGCTGAAAAAAATTTAGAAGATCGTATTGAGGATTGCAAGGCTAACCCCACCGGCATACATAACTGTCGGCACACCCTTTTGTGGGCTATGAACATCAATCTGAAAGCAAGAAACTTCAAAGAGTGCAACGTATACAGGGATAGTGTCCGTACCAATTTCGCAGATTTATGGCCTGGAGTCGCAGGATCAAGTTCCAATCATCTAAGAAAGTTCGGCGATGATTGTTCTCTGGAAGCTGAAAATGACTTCTACTACGAATTGACCAAAGTTGCTTTTCTCGAGGCGGAGGAAATAAAGCCAAACGGTACTGGCATTCCTATTCCTATTGACCCTGAAATTTCACCAAGCCACAGGTTCTTCATGGAAAAGTGGGGACAAGCCTACATGAACGTGTTCAAAGATCCTGATAAACGCAAGGGTGTTTGCGAACCCCGTTGGCTTCTTATGTGTCAAGAAGACTTAAAATGTGGATGCATCCCTCCTTACTTAATAGAAGAAATCAGTGATGACGATGACGACCATGATGGGCATATTCATGATAAGAAAAATCCAGGCGAAACCGTCCCTCTTAACCTTGAGCACAGAGTGTACTTAGGAAAAGAGAACCAAAGTGAAACGGACGACTCCTACAGATGCTTCCCGACTCACGGATCAACTTGTCAAATTAACCTACCGTTTGTAGGTTTGTGTTCGAGTAACTGCCAGAAGCAACAAGAGTGTTTCTTGGGCCACGGAGATGACGAGGAGAAGACGAACGTCATGATGACCAGAAGATGTTGCCTCCAAACTGGTTCGCCCATGAAAACGAACTGCACTGGGAAACCTTCCAAAACCGAGAATGCTGGGAACCAACTAGAAGCTGCAGCTACAATCCTACAACTATCCTTGATTTCAGGGATTCTCGGTTTCTGCCTAAGCGGCCTAAGCCACACTCGCTCATTATAAAAATTCTAAATTGTGAAGCAACAAAGGGAAATGAAAGCGATAAATAATCCCTATAAGCTCGTAATTATTGTACATCGAGCATTCATTCTTCTTTCTTTTCCTTAAATTCCGCACGATGACACGCACATTGTCGCGTTACAAACTACCACCGATACCAGAAAGCGCAAAGAGTGTATAGTGCATAGTAGGCTGAGATTCCAACCATGCAGATGCAAATTGCTGTTGTGAGAAATCCACCGAACTGAATTTCAGGAAGCGAAGGAACTTCAGGAGTTGATGGAATTTCTTCTTCGTCATTCAGTAAAGAGTGGTCTTTTGAAAAGGGAGTGGTGAGGGAGTCGAAATTCGCTACAATGTCAAAGTGTGACTTCTTCAAATTGATTCTACTCGAGCATACTTCCATCTAAATGAAGTACGAGTCAGTGAGGTATTATTAGCATAAGGTTAACAAGTAGGAAATTACAATACAATTTAGTTTAGGTAGACAAACCTGGAGTTTAAGTAGTTCCACATACCCAGTTCCCAATCCAATAGACGCCTCCAGTAAAATGAGTTCAATGAAAGTGGTGAGATATTCATAGCGAGTGTCTTGGAATAAATGTGGAGCCTCCAGCTTAAAATCTTCCAGCGTTTGTCGCAACATTTCCAATTTGTCTTTCATCGTATCCGTTTTAGTTTTGAGGTAATCGTGGATTATCATGAGGTCTGCTAGATTCTGCATAAACAGATTTTCGAAGGGAATGGTAACAGACCACAAAGATACGGTGGCACACCCGTTGTGACGAAAGAACGTCCTCGACAAAAACTTGACAGAATTGGGGAATTCAATCTTACAACTCTTCCAGTGGTCATAAATCTCCAGAAAAGACTCAACTAGAGGATCATTCACATTCAATAGGGAATCTGCAACCTGCTTATCTGGAAGGAGAGGAGACGAGTGACTGACATGCCTGTATGCTTCGATAAGATCTCTGCTGAATGGCAGCCTAAAAAGTATATTAGCTGAACTAATTTAAATCATCACATTTCACATTTTCATTCAATCTTTTGAAGTACTAACAAGTTCAGGTCATAGGCAATTTGCTGTTTAACAGTAAATCCAGGAAGTTGCTTCCTGTAATCATCCAGCTTAGGCATGTCTGCTGAGTTGCTTGCCTCCAGTCTCCTTTTAATGGAGTTCCAAGTTTTACAAGATACCGAGTCCGACGACAACGATATTTTTCAAGATAGTTAGCTGCCAAAAAACTGACCAGTCAGTAACCAGGGCATTCCTCAGCTAGCGATCTTAAATCTTGTGAAGATGGCTGAGAAATTTCAGCCTCTGATTTCAAAGCATCTTCGCAATTTGAACTTTCTCTACATAATTATTATTATTAGAATTACAATATTAATAATTATTATTAGTAGTACAATAATAATAATAATATTGTACTATACTATTCACATGTACGTAGGTCGTACAGAATTTTCAAATATCTAATATGCCGAAGAAAGGCAGAGGGAAAGACAATAGTCAAAGTCCTCCTTCAAATAAAAAGGCTAGGGGCGACAATGATGACCTTCCTCCCAATTCAGGCAGAACAATTCTGGAATCCCCAGTCACTTCTTTGGTGGACACCAATAAATATCGAATGCTCAAGTTATCCAATGGGATCAGAGTCCTCCTCATTTCCGTTGGAAACAAAGAAACAACCTTTCCACACTGGCACCACAGATCTGCGAACAGTACTTGTGCAACATAACAGATTGCTTTGAATCTTCTTCACTGAAAGTACCTAAATATATTCTTAAATTGACCACACCTCTTACCTCTAGTGTTTGGGGTGAAAGACAATTTCGAGATGGGAAATAAGGGATTAAAAGTCATGGACAAGTATCGCTCGAAAGATCTCTCGATTGGAACATTCCCAGTCCCAAGTACGCTAGCTAGCAACAACTTGGATTCATGCTGCTTGGAAGTTGACGATTATCCTATTTCCATACCCTTCGGAACAGCAACGGAAAGACCAATCGATAAAACATTTGCCAAAAGGAAGGGGAAGCATTTCAGCAAGACACCTGTGTCATACTTTTCCCTTACTGTGAATGTGGGAGGCTCCGATGATCCAGAAGCTCATTGTGGTCTGGCCCATTTTCTTGAGCATATGGTCCATTTTGGAAGCCAAGAGTATCCAGAAGAGGATGCGTATTTCAGGTGGATGCAGGTGGGCTAACTAAACTTGCGTCTTACTTCGTACTAATTCTCTTGACCAGAACAAAAAATGATGATGAGTTCCACATTCTCAGGAACACTCAAGAGGGATGAATGCTTTCACCCAAAGTGACACCACGAGCTATTACTTTGGATGTCCCACTTCTGTACTGGAAAAAACGCTGGACATGCTCACGTCAATGATAGCCAACCCTCTTCTGCAGGAGCCTATGGCAATTCGAGAAATCGAATCTGTCGACAACGGTTAGCATCTATTATACAGATTGTGGTTATGTTTGGTGCTGGGCTCGCCCACTTATATTCTATTATTCTATATTCTATTATGATACTCTGGTTTCACTAGAGTTTCTCTTAAAAGAACATCACCCATCGTGGAAGCATACACAAATTCTGTGCAGTTCGGCTAGACCAAACCATCCGCTCAACTCCTTCATTTGCGGCCACCTGCAGAGTCTGAATGGTGGACAGGAAGATGTCAAGAAATTGACAGAAAGCCTGAAGAAGTTTCACAAAGAAAACTACGTTGGGTGTGGAATGACGGCAGCCATTCAGAGTAATCTTTCGCTTGATGAATTGGAAAAATTAGTAAGCCTAAAGTTCATGAAGGTGGCGAAAGGGACTGGGAGCATCCGCCGTGAGACGGTTGTTGAGAAGGATCTCCAAGATCCTTTTAACACAGATGCCTTCAGAAAGGTCAACTTCATCGACACAAGTCACGCACACAGTATTATGTGGATTGTGTGGTCTCTCCCAGCTGACAAGTGGAAAGACTACACCAATAAACCTCTCGACTTTTTGGGATATCTCTTGTGCCAAGAATGGGAAGGTGGACTGTTCCACAAACTAAGGAAGAGGTGAGATCAATTTACAAATTGCTTACTGTTCTGTGTCCACATAATTTGTGTGAGTAAATTTCAGTGGATTGGTGATCGAAGTAAACGCTCAATGTCCTAGAGGGGAAGAAGGAAGGAATGAGTATTGCTCACTCTTCAAAATAACACTAATCCTTTCAGAAGCTGGAAAGGAGTTGCAGAATGTGAAGAAAATACTCACTGCAACCTTCGAAGGTCTCGAGGCAATCCGGAAGATCCCTGAGAATCAAAAAATCGGCTTGTGGAACGAATTTTTTCAAGTCCAAAAGAACGAGTTTGATGGAAGTGGACCAGGATACGGGTCGGACTTCGTTGTCTCGTGTTCTCGTCTCTTGCAGACGTTGGAGGAGAAAGAGATCTTCCGCAGTGAAGGATTTCCTTCCGAAACCTTCGACGGCAAAGTGTTTAGCGATACACTCGAATTTCTTCGGCCAGACACAATGAATGTGTCTCTCTGTTCCTCTTCATATCCAGCGTCATTGAAGACAGTGTTCAAGAAGAGAATAGTGGAGAAGTACACTGGAGTGGAATATTATCAATCGGCACTTTCAGATTTCAATGAGAAGTCTAACGAAGATTTTGTTCGGCAATTGAACAGACCCAAACCTCTGGAAATAAAACTTCGGAGTCCTCCAGGGAAAAATCCTTTCCAGATAGAAAGGCTACCTTCGTCAGGCAGGACAGTTGCATCGTACGAGATCTTAGATTCTGAGAAGGTTCGGCTTTACCACGAAGGGAATCCTCATGAATCCATACGGAAATCCGTGTGTTCGATTCAATTCGTGAATCCAGACAACAGATTCAATGAGAGAGGACAGAATCTTCTCACTTTGATGACACGATGTTTAAGTGACTCAATCCTTCCCCTGCAAAGTGAACTCCAAAGAGGAGGAATTGAATGCCTCATTTTCTCGGATCTTCTCGGACTTAATGTACAGTTCCTTGGGTTTCCGGGAACTTTTGTGACAGCCGTCAAGTCCATGCTCAGGAGCGTGTTTAACGCAACTCTCCAACTCAAAGAAACCGCTTACGACTTGGCGAAAGAAGGGTTTGTAGCTCTGACCAAGTTGATGTCGTCAATTCCGGAGAGAATAGCTGAAAACCTCCTTGCAGAAATCCTCATTAAGGAACAACCCCCTATGGAAAATGGACTGAAGATACTCGAGAAGATTGAGTTAAGGGACGTGCAGAATTATTGCGAGTTCTTCAAAAACAGTAGCATTGCATTCGTTTCCGTCGTGGGCAACATTACTGAACAAGAGACACAAGAAATCGCTGAAGCTATTGAAGATCTCGAGTTCTACCCGCTTTTAGGGGGGCTGCACAAACTAGTGAGCTTTTACTATTTCACTGTGGATTAAAAGCTAAAGGATTTTAATTCAAAATACTATTTTGCAGCGTATTCCAATTGAAACGCTGTTTCTCCCACACGGGGAAAGGTGCATTAGAGCACGAAGCCACTTGAGGACCTGCATAAACACTAGCGTATTTAATACATACGAATTTCATCCTCAACTGTTCTCTTTCGACTTATCGGAAGTTGTGAAGTTCACTGAAGTAAGTGATAATAAGTCTGCGTTGTGTGATTCTATTATAATCTTTCTTCACTTCCAGCTTCTGATGAGAGGAGCTTGTTTCTGGTACCTACGAACTTGGAGACAACTTGGATACTCAGTTGGATCTTATTTTATTCGCGCAAAGTCTCCTATGATTTTGGTGTCTGTGACTGGCCCAGCAACCAAACACTCGTAAGTATTTGTTATATAAGATACTTATCTACTCCTTCTAGTTGTCTGTTAAACCTTTTATGCGTTTGGGTTTGCTTAGCGCGTGTCTACTGGATGAGTCTATTGACTCTTTCATCAATGTATTTTATGATGTTTGCCTCGCAGACCTCACTGAAGAAGATGTTACTGAAATGAAGCTGTTGGTAAGAGGCCAAAGGAGTATTTATTCACATTAAAATTACGGACATGAATTAAAACTAATGTTTATCGTCAGTGGGGTTTTCGGGGAAACTTCACTGTTGAAGATGTGAAGACTTGGTATAAGACACAGGTTCTTCCCAACGTCAAGAGAGACGAGAATCTCGTGTGCAGCTGGGATAAGCAAACTGCTTTGCAACTGGGGGTCCGAAAACTGTCAATCCAGGTAATGCGTACGCTTAACTATACCTTTTGATTATTCTGGATTATTCATAGATTCGGGCCCTGAAATGTCCAAAACACTTAATACAGATTCTAGGACGAGACGAAGAAATCTGCAAGGGACACGACAAGTGTGAAAAGCCACGTGGGTTGACACCTCCATTCCAAACCGGAACGAAGGGCAAGAACTTGTCGTTTGCCGTGGACAAAAAAAACTCCGAGCCATACTTCATCAGCAATATTAAACACTTCAAACGAGAAACCTAACTTCTGCCAAGTCTACAATATCTTACAACATCTCAACACAGACTAAATAATTTATGTCGATGTAATAAAATAATACAAAGAATTTCATAATTTTGGAATGTGTAACAACGACCAACTTACTCCTACTCACTACACTCTCGAGCTTTGTGTACCGTTACTCCGCTTACTCCACTCATGAACGAATGATCTCCTGAATTGGTGTACACGTTTACTAATGATAAGCTGAAGCACCAAGTGTGTTGTGTGAAATTGTGTGTTTGTGTTGTATTTTTACACATATGAATTTTACTGAACCATTTAACTGATGTATTTAACACTTATGCATCTTGCATTGCTTCAGGCAAAGCTCCACAGCCGCTTTACAGATCCATGAATAAAACTCATGTGCTGTGATGAATCTTATTCGAAGTAGAATGCTGAGGTATATAAATGTGTGGATGGATCCTAAAGGGTATCACTTTTACAAATCGTCTTCGCCAACCTCCCCCAAGAAAACAGAAGGACAACATTACCTTAACTCCAATCCAGACCCTTCCATTCATCCCACAAACTTCAATCGAAACTGAAATTTTACTCGCTTTTTGAGGTAAGCTATGGATTTTTCTGTTTTGTCAACGATCAAGTAATACTACTTTCAAAATTCTTAAAAGTAATCCGTATTTTATTGCAGGCACTTTCAACCAAATTCAACAAGCACTCACCATCATGACTCCTAACCAGTCAGCTTCAACTTTCACTTTCACCGTCAGTGGCATCATGATAAAGAATACTTTGGCGAATTCCAGGGTCGTCCCGAGAGTCCTGGCACTTCCTTCAAACTCAGTTTTCCACTGTTATCGTGAAGGAAGTGGTCCGAACTATCAATGCTCGTGTGGAAAGTATTATCCACCCGGATCTAGATGCTCCTGTGGAAAATAAGGATCCCGACCTTCGTCCCAGGACATTTCATGCACGCGACCTTATATAGTGTTATCTTTTTTTACAAATTACCCTTGCATCTCATCTGTCATCCTACATTGATGATTTATACTTACTATTATTTTAATGAGTCAAGTATGCAAAAGCTATTATAAAACACTTCCGATGCAATAAATCTAATTTACCTGTGAGCAAACGCATTCTTATTAAATGTCAACAAATCATTAAGTACAAGAAAAAGATTAGATCTCAACCGAACTCGCATCGCAAATCAGGCCGTTTTTCCATTTTAAAGCATTTTACCTGAATTGAAAATTCTCTCAGCAATTGTTTTGTTGGTCATGACTTCATGAGCACACCCTAGTGCCGTATCATCGACAAGCTTTCAAAACTTCAAACCTTATTTCATGATTTCAAGTAAAAGTTTCGGTTTTCTGATGCTGAAGTTGACAGACAATTTATTTAATTTCGCTCACAAAACAATTCTTATGCTGCTAGCAAAAAAACCGTATATACCTGAGTAGTTCCTTGGGTCCTTGGATGACAGATGGTCAAAAACTTGATGATAACGTTCTAGTGCAATGCAATATGCAATGAACTCACCAGGCCGATGATATTATGTATGAGGAGTCTAGAGACATTTGTTAATAAATGACAGATGCTGGTGAGAGTAATTATTTGAATAAAACTCTTGGACCTAAAAAATTGTTATCATTTGTGTATTTACCAATTGTGTTTATAGCTCTGTTCTGATTGAGCCCTGCAACAGAGCAAAATCTATTCTGATCTGCCCGGAATTTTAACAAACTCCTAAATATTTTGTGATACGTAGCATAATGAACTCATCATGTTTTAGGAGCCAGTTAAGCAAACAGCAAGACCAAGTTGTTTATTGTAAAGATAAGCATGCAGTTCCAATATTTATTTCTTGAACCAAGCAGTTTTACACGTTTACAAGGTTTACATTTGCAGAATATGTAGTAATTTTATTAGGAATATTTTAGAAGAATTTGTTTATGAAATTAACTGTCATGTACAATAGATCAAAGGTTCGAATGCAAGAAGTCACCACCAAAAATGATACAGTATAATCTATCAAGAATAAGAAGCAAAGTTCTTATTCAATGTTCGTTACAACTAATCATCAGACAGAGAAAGAAAGTTTTAAACCAAATTAACAAGTAGTTGGAAGTCCAAATTTCGAAGTCCAAATTTCGTCAAAATATTCAGCAAGAATGATCACATGCCGGATCGTACCAGCCTTTGCATTTGGAGCATTGAGTCAGCGATAGAGGTCCACTGGAAGGACGACTGCAAGCTGTTCCAGCACTTTCAACATTTTCAGCTGCTCCAGTTTTCCTTGATGGTTCCATGGCTTAAAATCGTTTCCTGCAACAGAAATACACACGTAAAACATATTGAAATCTCTGAATGCACTAAATTATTATTGGTTACCCTATGACACAGAGTGCACTTACTTGTACGAAAAATGTGAAGACTTGCAATAAACAGTGCTAATGAAGTTAAGTATCTAAAACACACAGTTCGAATGACACAGAAGTGAAGCAAGAGAGAGCATTTTATACGGAGGAATCTCCATCTCTTCATCGATATCCATGAACTTGATCACTGGTATCTCTGTTGTCTGTGACTCTGAAAGCCTCGCTCATTTGCAATCATTCGCATTTCCATGTTTTTATCTCGTTCCTGTGCTGACTCACTTCGGCCATCCGGTTGAACGCACTTTCATGAACGAGATACATTTTAATGGCACGCTTTGTTCAACTCATGAAAACTGCTAATGATCATTTTGTGTAACGACATTGAATTCAAAGTTACCATTTTATAGTCTTTTAATTAATCTAAAAATAATTTTAAGGTAAATCACTGTTCTCATATATTGGATCATGGCGTAAAGCAGTAGTATTGAAAGGAAAACCACATGTTGTAAAAAGCTTTCTTTAAGGCAGTGAACTACACAAATGACACCCAAAATTACATAAAAATGCATTTGCATGATTTGAATCCCTTGATATTAATAACTTACAAGCTAAGAATCTGATTTGGATAGAACGGCATTGAGATGGCTGAAAAATTTTTATTTGTACTTTTATTTACTTGTTTGTAATTTTACTTTACAAATTGAAGATACAAAAAATAATATACAGGGTGAACCACTTTTATGGGCCACACTTTGGACCCACAGGGCGCCCGACCCTGAAGATGTGCGCTAAAACTGA
>JAQGAD010000811.1:0-28210 GCA_034696625.1 Isotomurus palustris
ACGGATTTGTCTCCTGTTCGCATTGCAGCGTCGAGGAATTTCCGGCCGGAGACGTGGTCACTTCTTTCGCAGCTCTGCACGAATCTACAGAGTAGAGATTATCAGTTTTAATCGAATAACCGAATAGTTAATTATAGCTGATTAATTAAGCTGATTAAATAATAATTAATTACCTCAAGGCTGGAATGATCTTCTGTTTATTCAAAAGAATCTCGACGATCAAGTCATTTGCTGTATTCATTCGCTTGAGCATGTCCAAAGCCAACTGATGGGCTGCGGGGTAGACGCCTTCCAGTGACAGCAGAAGACATGCCTGTCAATTTAATTAGTTAATTAGTTTATGAATTAATCAAGTGATTAATTAATATCTAACTGGACTCACGAGAGGCTTGCTATCAGTCACGACATGATACTGGAGAAACTGATGAAGCTGGAAGAACTGGCGAGTCCGGACCATCGCGTGAAGAACCAATTCGTAAATGTAATGCTGGACAGGAATCGCCTGGGAAGTGAGGGAACGAATGTATTCCGTCAGAATGACGACAACTCCTGCGTCGCCAACTCCGCCACTTCCTCCTTCTTCTCCAGCGACAACGTCAACGCCAACACTTCTCAGCAAATTCGAACTTCCGCCTCCCAAAGAAGAAAAGACGTCTGTGTACAAATCCTGCTGGTCTACGAGGACGATTCCTTTTGCCGTTACTTTGTCACTCTTTCCTGAAACTGGTAGACTCATCTACAAGTCAATTAAATAAGTAATTACTTTAATTGGCGAATAATTAATTATTTTTTTTTAAACCATGACTTACTTGAGCTTGGACTTCGACATCAAGGAAACTGCGGTAATTCTCGTTGAGTTTGTCGAACATGGAGGCGATGAGAGGCAGATCAAGAGGAGGTGAGTGAAGAGTCTGTTGAATTAACTGAAGAAGCGGTCGCTTTCCTCCAACTCGCTGGAGAAGAAATTCGACAAGACGAATTTTATCGAGGAGAAGCGACTTGAGAGGCTGAAGACGAAGACGGAGTGTCCAAAGACATCCAAGACGAGCGTCAATGATGACGTCAGGTTGGAAGACAACCCAATTGGCGGAGTAAAGTTCGACTTCGATTTCTCCAGGTTCGCTTCCGTTTGAGGAGGAAGCGGAGGCTGAGGAGACGACGCCAGATACGCCAGGAAGTTTGAGGCGGAAGGGAGCGATGGGCATTGGGACGACTAGTGGCTGGTGGTAAGTTGCGTATCCGTCGAAGCCTCCGCTTAATCGCACGTCGAACAACATTGACGACTGTAACGCAAGGGGATAAGTTGAAAGTTGTAAGAATTTCAACTGGACTGAAGATAATCAAGTTATCGTCGAATTAAGTTTAATGATGGATAACTCACTTTAGATGCTTGGTGATGGACTATAATTAAATTGTCAATAACGTTAATTGCGAATCTTCCACTTGTGTCTAACTTTAAAACGTGTGACTTGGGAGTTGTCTTGTCTCTGAAATTGTGAAGCATCATTGAATAAATGCAAATTGATTCTTTGCTTTATGGATTTAAGTAATTTAGGGAATAAAGCTGACCTGTTAAGAACGTAAACGTCGATTTCAGCTCCACTGCATGTGGTACTTTTAGGTTTGTGACGAAGAATGAGAACAGCTGTTTGATTGTACAATGAAGCGATAGAGACATCTCGTTCCGAACACTTTTGAGGGCTTGCTTGGTCAACTAATGAAACAGAGAATCATAATTACTTATTCGAACATTGATAGGCTTTTAGTTTCATTAGGAAACTTAGTTTTGAAACTGCTCACCATCTAGCTTAGGGAATTTATAAATATTTCCAGGTTTGAGTTGGAAAGGTTGTATGACTCCACCGGTGGACGAAATGACAAGAATATTTGACTCCGGAGAGTGCAGGAACCAGTCTACGTTTATTGACACATTTTTCAGGTACTTCAGCATCCGTTTCTCTGGATAAACCTAAACCATCAACACAAGATTGAGTGTAATACTTTGTGAGGTGAAGTTTAAGTGTGTTAAACATTTGCAAGATTTCTACCTGAAATAACTCCAGTCCTAGTTTAGTTATGAATAGAATTTCATTTGAAGCCGTCCAAATGAACCCGAGAACAGTTGCATTTTTGTTTTTGCACGGTTGTGAATATTCCTGTTGAAGGTTATCCGATTCTCTCTGAACGAGTCCAAAGTTTATGAATTCCTGGAAATGAAGCAAACACAAACTAATTAGACTTACATCATTTTAATTGATGTTGATGCTGAATTCGAATTAAACTTACGACAGAATGAACGGATCGCTGAACCGACAGGATTTTAAGATCCGGGCTGAATTTGATAGACAGCACAGGGCCCTTATCCTCCATCCTGAATGAGCAATTAAGACAGTCTTTGTGTCCTTTAACCACCACCCCCGTAGCTCCACCCGACCGTACAGCAAACACCTGAAGATAATCAAAATGTAAACAGTGCAATGTAAACAATAACAATTAATTAATTAAAGAGCTCCGCCAAACTCTGACCTGTTGATTAGCATCATCGTAGAAGATGTTTGTGACCTTTGACACAGGCTCGAATCTGATGGGGTCAGGGCAGAGAGCCAAATACAGTGTGTCTTCTTCGCTAAATTCCATAATTACTTAAGTTGAATTAAAAGTGGGTGACTTTTAATTAATTGTTCGTCGGGGGGAGGTTGACACAAATGTCAACGTGAAGTTTGAATTTGATTTTCGCGCGCGCGCGAATGTCAACAATCAACCTGCATGGACTTCACTCGCTCATTCATTTCTGGAATCGCGTGCTCATTCTCCTCGTGGGCTGCACGCTGCATTGATTATCATCGCTTTTTGACTTTAATTGACAGTAATTAATTAATTAAGTGACATTTAAAAATGGACGAGGAAGTCCCAGAGATTGAGGTGATAGTGGGGACGTACGAAGAGTTCCTGGTGGGGTACAAACTTGTTAGGAGTTCGAAAGACAAATCGAAGGTACGTGGGTTTTAATTTGTAATCAATTAATTAGTTTATAGCTTGATAAGCTTAGATGAGCATTTACTTACCTCGAGAACGCTGTGTCTCTGTATTAATTGGTGGATGGATGTGTACATGATAATGAATACGTTCGCCAATTGTCTTCAGAGTGCAAGGATAACGTTCCCGTCATTAACAAGTGCGAAATTAATTGGGGGTTAATTAGCGCAGATTCGCTCTCGGATGCATTCTGCGTCAGTCACCTTTCCTACATTTTAATGTAAAACGAATAATGTAACTACTGTGATAAGCAGCTAAGCATTGATAAGCCATAATTTTGCGTGACGACTTCTAATTCATTTCCTATTGGTGTTTTGAAATTGCAGTTGTCGTTTGAGCAGAGCTTCACAAACCACTCGCATTCTGGAAGCATCCGGTCCATAGGAATGGTAGGAAAGTATTTGGCGTCAGGAAGTACAGACGAAGCGATCAGGCTTATCAACATGGACAAGCGTGTGGAACACGGATTCCTTCAGCAGCAGTCAGGTAGGTTGACACTGACTTTTTGTTGTAATGAGAGACGACGAAAAAGGGGGAGGAAGGTCGGCTGTCTAAATAAATGTTAACACATCTGTTCCACACATCTGGAATCCCAGTGGCCCACTCGGATTCTCGTGTTCTTTCTTTTCTACCCGAATACGGGATTTCTCTCCCAGGGAGTCTAAAAGAGTATTTTTGTAACCACTCAGTCTCCATTTCTCCATTCTTCATTCGTAAAGCAGCTTTCCTTCCACTAGAATGAGTGTTTCTAATTCCTTGAGAATTAATTAGTGATATTAATTAAGCTACCTTCCGTCCTCTCTCATCATTCAGTTACTTTTAAAAGGTACAGTGGCCGTTGTTGTAGACCGTTTTGAGTAGTTGCACAAGAGCACAAGCTTACCACAACGGAAGCTGACGATATGGTTCCGTTGTTAGTGAACTGTGCTACATCAATTCGGGGGTTCATTTGCGTACTTACAATTTGCATTGTTCTGTACGTCAGATAGCTCACCTACAACAATCGCGCCCTTAAATCGAAGTAGACTGATAAGTGCGTGTACATTAAGTATTTGATGTTAATAGGCAATTATTATTTGTTTGCCTAAGGTACTATAAACTGTCTGACGGGATATGAAGGCAAGTTCCTCTTCAGCGGAGCGTCCGATGGGACGATATGCATTTGGAAATGTGGATCCTGGCTGTGCGAGAAGACGCTGCAGGCTCACAAGGTAAGAAAAAGAATTTAATTGGATTTTTTGTTAAGTTTAAGTGGTGTTAATTGCTGATTGGATTATTAATTTGTAGTTTGATGTGTGAAGGGAGGTGTGGAAGCGGTTGCCATTCATCCATCAGGAAAGCTGGCTCTTTCGGTGGGCACATCTGAGAGGAATTTGAAGACGTGGAACTTAATTAAAGGAAGAACCGGATTTGTAACGAATCTGCACGCAGTTGGGGAAGCAGTCGCTTGGAGTCCTGCAGGGACTTTGTATGCTGTCGGTCTTTCCTCCAGAGTAGACGTTTACGCTGTGGAAACTGCAAAAATTGTTTACTCTGCGCCGTTTGGAAAACGGGTTTCTAAGATTGTCTTTCTGAATGTAAGTTCGGTTTTGGAAGTATTTGGATTTTGACTTTTGTTTTTTGTGAATCCAGGGAATAATACTTTTCTAATTTTTGAATTTCAGGAGGAGACGATAGTTATTGGAGGAGACAAACCAGAAATAGAAGTTCATTTGGTGAAGGAGAAAAGTAAAAGCGCTTCGTTCACAGCACACAAAACACGAGTGAAGGATTTGGAATGGGTTGATGACGAAGGAATTCTCGTAACCGCTTCAAATTGTGATGAACATATTCGATTGTGGAAGTTTGATTCGGTAAGCTGCCTTTTTAATTGATGAATTAATTCGTAATTTATTAATTGAATATTGGAAGTTAGTCTCTGTGTTGCATCCTCATGTTAATCCAATCGTGTTGGATAGTGTCGAAAGAGACTTACAGCAATTATTCTAACCATCTCCTCGCTCTGTTATTCTTTTAATGTCAGAGTTTTTAGGCGGCTAGAACAGTTACTGAAACTTCTAATTGTTTTTCGTGGTTTTTATTTACAGAGGACTTATAGTTTATGTGTTAATTCTGATTTTTAGAAGCTGGACGAATCCTCAAGACTGAAAAAGGAGCCTATTAAGATAGCTGAAGTCAACACAACGTGCAGAATAACTTGTTTAGTTGTGTGGAGAAAGAAGAAGTTGGAAGCAGAGGCGGCTGCCGAGGATGAAGAAGATGAAGAGGAAGAAGTAGATGAAAAGGTGGAAATGGAAGTCTCAGAAAACGAAGAAGAAGAAGAGTCGAGTGAAGAAGAAGAACCTGTTCCAAAGAAGAAAGCAAAAAGTAAACAAGTTCCTGTCAGTCCTGTCCAACCAGAACAACGTGGAAACAAGAAACAAAAGAAAATCACCGCTGATTCTTCGACAAGTCGACCGTCTGCTCCTGCAGCAAAAACAAAAACGAAGAGAAAAGGGAAATAGATAATTAATAGTGATTTAATTACAAGTAATTGATTACCTTGTTTTACTTTTGTTAAGATCCTGTCGACTCGAAATAAAAACACAGAAATGAAAAGAAACGAAATTCACTCGTGTTAATCCTTTTAGGATGCAAAGTGTCGTCGAACTTTATTACAATTCGCTACATTCGTCACATTTCAATTTCCTATTTAGTTAGTTACACTTATTTTAAACTTTAAAGCGATCAGCAATCATGCGGTCCGGAGATTCTTTCTTTTTCTGGAGACTCCAGGTATTCTATTCCATCTCTTTCTATCGATGAAGAATGTTTTTTCAAACTCTTCGAATCCATTGGAGCTAACGGATGACCCAGCCCTGTGTTAGGAAAGTAGGCGAAATGTCTTCCAGCAGTTCTTCGTCAGTCTGAAGAATCCTCAGAAGCTCCCATTGAGACTCTTTTCCTTCCGAAACCTCTGCTGCTTCCAAAGCTGAAGACACTTGGTCTCCGACGATGCTGACTTTTCCCTGGAGAAATGTGGGTATTCATTTTATTGTGGAAGTCTTTAGGAAGTGAAGCTCGAGGAATCATGTGAAAGAAGCAGCAGCGATGCTGGACAAAGAGAAGAAGATTCTAAGAGAGAGTCTCAGTTTGTTGCTCTGCGTTTGCATGTTGAATTGATGAATGTTAATAAGGAACTCTCTTTTAGAGAATGGCTGAGATTTTGAGATGGACAGATTTCTTATCTCAGGTTGGATTTGCATGCAAGCAAAGCTTATCTGCTTTTTAGTTTTGTGGTAGCGGGTATCTTTTGTCCTACCTTCAGCTTTCTTGTGACTTAATAAATAATATCTCTGCTTTCTGTTCGCTTTGTCACTTTACTTTTGGTGGTTGTTGTTAAGAAAGAAGCCAAGACGCAAGACGCGAAGGGAAGAAGACGCTAAGAAAAGACGCGAGTAAGACGCCAAGACGCGAAAGACGGGATGGGGACTGGAACGAAGTCTAATAAGAAGGGCATTTGCAGTAGAAGAATGAGAAGCAGTCGACGAAGCAAGTTCAGTGGAGGTTCAGATTCCGAATTTACGTCGACATCTCCAGCGTCTTCCTCTTCAGAGATGTTTGTTCCCAATTTGAGTCCTCGGGAGTCTCGGTCAAGATACAATTTGAGGCCGAGAGCGAATCTGCGGCGACCTCATGTTCTTGGAACCAGTCCGCCGATGTCTCCACGAACGGCTGCTGGACGTGTCGTGAAGAAACCTGTGAAGAAGGCAGTTCAAAAAACAATTGTGAAAGACTCGGAAGAAGCAGGAGAGTTGGCTGGATGTGTTTCATCTGTGAGATTACCAAAAAGACGTGGAAGTGCGAATAATAATCGACTTTCAGGTTAGCAGTTCGATTCCTCGTCTGCTCAGAGTTTTCCAAATTTCTAATCAAAATTTTGCTGTTCCAGGAATCCGTAGAATCTCGGAGAGGTTTGGAAATGACATTCGAAGTCGACTGAGGAATACAGGAGTGATCTCAAGATGCAGAGAACTGAGACAACATTGCCAAGATGCGAAGAGACGGGCTACAGGTTTGTTGGAAACTTTTAAAAGCTTTTGGAATGTTTGGAAACGAAATTATTATGGAATAGTTAATTTTTGAAATTCTTTTTGTAGCGTTAATTGAGCAAATGGATGAAATGGAGCAACTGGCAATCGAGTGGGAACAGGAAGGCAAACAAGGAGAAAGGGAGTTTGGAAGTGAAGACTTTACGGATGGAAGCGCTGCTTTTTCGCCACCTCCAGTTTTGGAACTGATGGTTGACTTGTGGCCAGGAACTGTTCCATCGCCTGCAGCAGCTCCTTCGTCTCCTCCAGCGGCTTCTCCGTCTCCACCAGCAGCAGCTCCATCTCCTCCAGCAGCAGCTCCTTTTCCTCCAGCAGCAGCTCCTTCTCCTCCAGCAGCAGCTCCATCTCCTGCAGCTGCTGCCCCATCTCATGCAGCAATTCCTACTTCGCCTGAAGCAGCTCCTCCGTCTCCTCCAGCTTCTCCAGAGATCCCAGACGCTCCTGAAGATCATCAACAAGAAGTTCCAATTCTGGGCGGTCAAGAAGACGAGGCTGCATACTCTGGAGGAGTCCAAGGCGAAGGTAAGGCTTCAGGAGGAGTTGTTGAGTGTGGAAGATGCTTCTTCATTTCCCATTTAGTGAGTTGTGTGTGTGTGTGTGTTTAGGTGTGGAAATGAGGATGGTGCCTTCGACTCCTCCTTCTCCTTCGGTCGAAGTGGCTCCAGTGGACGACGACAGGACAGACAAAGATCACATGGAAAGTGAAAGTGAAGACTGCGATCAAGAACAACAGAATGACTTCTTCCCTCTCATTAACGAAGACACGATTGCTCAAGTTGGAAACAGCGTCCACGATTATTCTGCGGAAGATTCTTCAGATTATCATCCTCCTCCTTTAGAAAATGGAGCCGCTCCAATGGAAAATGGCTTTTCTCCTCCAAGAAACGTACATTTTGCTCCAGAAAATCTTTGTACTGCGGAAGACCGTCCTCAATCTCCAGAAGATCTTTCTGCTCCTCCACAAAACCTAGAAGCCTCCATTCACATGAAAACAGTTTTTACAGTCGAAAACCTTGGGACAAGAGACGAAACAGTAGGAAATGACACATCTCTCCAATCCTCATCAGAGTTATCCGCAGAGTCCAGTTTCACGTTGAAAGAGGAGATGAGAGAGGAGGTTTCGTTGGTCGGCATCTCCGGAGGATCTGCTGGCCTCCAAGAATCCTCAACAGCCGAGCAGCCTGAGACGAAGCCCCAAACATTCAACATGACCGTCCGAGGTGGCTCCGAAATGTGGCCAATGATGCGAAACAACCTGGACACAATTTTCGGCAGTCAGAACAACGTGGGCGGTGAATTGACGATCACTTTGGGACCTCCTCAAAATCAACGGCCGTCGACCAGCATCAACAGCAGCGGCTTCTTCAACGGAACGTCGCCACGACCAGTGAAAAAAGAAGTCGAAAACGTCGACAACAGAAATAGCAGGATGCCTAGCCGATTTGTCGAAGAAGCAGAAATCGACAACATAATGCCTCGTCCAGTTAATGGTAATGCAGCAGGAATGACGCCAAGATCTGTGGCTTCTTCTTCAGGAGTCTCAATGGACGATGAAGCGGATGATGTCGTCATTCTGTCTCCGACGAAGAAAAACCGACCTCCAACTCCGTTCTACGTCACAATCGACTGAGAAACCCTATTCTGACACCTTAAGACGTCTCTGGAAGTTAATTAGTATGTTAATTAGTTAATTAGTTAGATTAAGTAGTTGTTAAAATGCAAATGAACTCGGTGTATAATGAATTTATATTATGATGAATTTAGTCTTGCTTTAAGTTTAATGATTGATCATTTATTAAGTGGATTCGTGTTTAAATGTATCCCCGAGCTATAAAAACACACAGAGGTTTTTAATTAATTAACTGTGCCTTAATAAGTAAACTTAAAGGTAATTAATTACTTTAGTCCTACGCACACACACACATTTGCAAGTTTGCTGTTTAGTAGGTTTTTAATTGTTTAACATTTGATTCTTCAGGCTAAGTCTAGAGGAACTGGTTGTTTAACTTAATCTTCTTTCCGATTAAATTTATTACATTAATTGACTTGCAGAATAAACTAGATAGAGTAATTAAGACTTAATTAACAAGAAGTGTGTGTACAACTTATTTAATTAATCTATGGCATTCACTCATATCCATCTGATCTACTATAAGAAATCATCTCAGACTACGAGTCTCCAGGAGAAGAAGAACCTTCTTCTCTTTGTCCAGCAGCTCTGCAGCTTCTTTCCCATGATTCCTTCCTGAAGCTTCCCATCCTGAAGACTTCCACTCAATAAAATTATGGGGATCCCCAACTCTCCAGACTTCCGTTCCAGTGAGAAATGCTATGGGAACAATTTGGGGAAGAAAGCACTGGAGACTGTGGAGAGTCAAAAGGGGTGAGAAACGAATGAGGGAGACTTGTTGAATCGATACCCAAATAAAACTACCCCTTCTGACTGAATAGAAACCCAAACGAACGAACTCACCATAACTCAAAACTCATCCACAATCGACTTAACTTGAGAGACGAGGCGTATGAAGAGAAGAGGCGAAGATAAGCGACTCACTGCCCGCAATAAGCGACGCTTATCCACGAGACAACTTTTACAGAAGAAACTGAAAGAAGTAGCTCGGAGATTTCTAGTCTGCTCTCCTTCGTGTCTTTGTTTCACCCAGCAGACGAAGAAGAAGCGTCTTGGTCTTCAAGTTCAAGATCTTGAAGAAGAAGAAGAAGGGAAGAAGGGAAGAAGAATGTCTTGTGACAAGATTGGAGGAGCGGAGACGTCGACAACAACGACGGCAACAGGTTCTTCTACTTCTTCGTCAACCCAGTTGAGTCTGAAGAAGCAGCAGCAGACACAGAAGAACAAAAACGGAGGAAGTGAAGAAGAACGGAGACTTAAGGAAGTGGAAGGTCACGTGTTGGATAATTACAAGATTATTAAACGAGTTGGGAAAGGCGTAAGAATCTATAAAATAGAATTCTAGAATTCTACAACCGTTTTGGAATTCTAAATCTTCTAGTTTGGTTTTGAATTCCTCTGCAGGCTTATGGAATTGTGTGGGAAGCCGAGGAGAAGCGAGAAGGCCGGAGGAGAGTAGCGCTGAAGAAGATTTTCGACGCTTTTCGCAATGGAACGGATGCGCAGAGGACTTTTAGAGAAGTGACGTTTCTGAGGGCACTGGAACCTCATCCGCTTATCGTGAATCTCCTGAAGATCCATCCTTCCAACAATGGACTCGACTTATATCTCGTGTTTCCCTTCGTTCGTAAGTTAATCACAGAATTCGCTTTTGACCTTGAAGAAGCTTAGCTGTGACCTTGAACTTGGTTATTAATTGTGACCTTGAATTCCTTTCTGTGCAGCCACTGACCTTCACAAAGTCATCAAGACGAAACCTGAACTTCTGAGGGATAACAAACTGAGGAGGATTGTTTATGAGATTCTAGTGGCTACGAATTATCTCCATTCTGCTCAGATAATCCACAGAGACTTGAAGGTCTGTTCAGCTTATCTTTCTCAGCTTATCGGATCTGTTGACTGTAGCTTATCTTACTGGTTGTTTCACTCAGCCTGCGAATATTCTTCTGGATGAGAAGCTGAATGTCCAATTGGCAGACTTTGGACTCGCACGGACACTTCACGAAGAATCTCCCGACTCAGCGATGGAGTTCCCAAATGCGGAGATGACGGATTACGTGGCTACAAGATGGTACAGACCTCCCGAGATTCTTCTCAGTGCCAAAAAGTAAGTCGAAAAGTTAACTGTGACTTTAAACTTATCTCTAACCTTTGCTAATAAATTCGACAAGGTACACGAAAGGAGTCGACATGTGGTCGATTGGTTGCATTTTAGGGGAGATGATTCTCAAAGAACCGCTTTTCCCTGGAGAGAATACTAACGAACAAATTGAACTTATTCTGCAGACGATTCTTCCACCTACACAGGAAGGTAAGGGCTTGATGTCGACAATGTCGAATATTCTATAAGTATACAATTTCGACGTGGATTTTATGTTTTATTTTCGCTTAGAAATTGACGACTTCTGTCGAGGAACTAAAGGAAATGTGAGTGGAGCGATAATCGAAGCGTGTCTGGAAGGAAAGAAGGGAGAGTCACTGGAAGCCATGTTCTGTGATCACGATTTGGCTACTGTCGACCTTATGGAAAGACTTCTCATATTCTCCCCTGGAAGGAGACTCAGCGCGGTTCAAGCTCTCGCTCATCCTTATTTCGAACAGTACGTTAATTTTAATGTCGAATTTCGACACTAACTTATATTTTATGTACTTCCCTAAAACTTACAACTTCCTTCTTTCTGTTCCAGAGTTCGCGACCTCTCTCTGGAATTCCTGTGCCACAAAAAGATCCAACCTTTCTTCGACGACAACGCACGACTCAACTTGGAAGAGTATCGACGAGTTCTTTTCGATCCTGAGACGTACTTTCCTCAAAGAATCGAAGTTGAAGACCAGCAGCATCAAAACGAAACCTTCGACGAGTCAGATGAAGTCGACAAGTTCTTCCGGGAAGAACAACACCGTTGGCAAGAACAAAGGAGATGGATTCCTCGTCCACCAACAGGACTCAGAGACATCGAAGATGCCAACAACATCGTCGGAGACCAAATGTCTTCAGCTTTGGAAGCAGCAGAGTCCGCAGTCCAACGCACAATCACTGGAAGTCGACAGAGTAAATCGATTTTAACGCTTCCACGTCCGATTCCTCCTCCTCCAGCGTTGAGTCTTGCCAGCGACAATCTCCTGAGAGGGGGAAAGCCTCCTGCAGCCCCAACAATGGAAATCGACCTCACCAACTCGAATCTGAACAACAACAGTCTCGTTCTCAGCACAAAAGCAAATAGCAGCAGCAGTTCCAGGTCACGTGGAGGTTTGGACAACGTTTCAAGGTACAGCGGAGATTCCAGCTATTCCAAAACGTCGTCGTTCCGCACCTACAAAAGCACAGCAGCAGCAGAGACTTCCGTAGACGAAGGTGGAGATCGAGGAATCCTGGAGAAGTTCCACGAACTCTGTCTCAAGTATAATTTCGACTTGCCACTTGAAGAAGGACATGGACCGTCGAAAGATCTCCTTGTGGAGAAAAAGAAGATTCCTCCAACTCCTCTTCCTCCAGGAGAAGGTGAAGGCGACTTTATGAGATGGCCAGTTGTCTCCCCTCAGCAGAACCAATCAAATCTCTCCAAACTGGGAACCTCCAATAAGACTTCGTCTTCGTCGTACATCACCTACACTTCTTCTTCAAGCTTAAACTCCAACTTAACTCTGAACAACTCCTGTTTGAATAAGAAGGAATTCAATCCGTACAAACCTGCTGGACTCAAATCCGGACTCAGTTTTAGTTCGACTGGAAGTGGCGACGGATGTTTGGACACCGAATCCCGACTTCTCGACTTGTTTCCAATGACGAAAGGAAGTGGAGGATCAAAATTCCAGCAAAGATTCCAGGAGATCGACGGACTCCAAAGGAGGGCCAAGTTGAGTGCGTCTTCAACTTCGGCTGGAACTCTTCCTCCACTCGTTTCCAGGTCGAATCTCTCAGCAGGTTCCTTAAGGAACAAACCTCCAATGGGACCTCCAAGGACATCTGCAGGTGGAGGCCTTCCAGCCAAGTCAAATCTGATGATGGCTGAGCAGCAGAAGAAGCAGCAGCAGCAGCAGCAGCAGCCACCGTTTCAAAGGCCCTTCGGAGGAATCACGTACAATAAGAAGTTCACAGGACCGAGTTTCAGAAGAAAAGGAGTCTCAATGGGAGCTTCTGAGGATTCTTCAGAATCACGAAGAACTGCGGGAAGACATTCCGCCTACTTTCCTAACGCTGGATTGGGTCATCCGTTAGCTCCAACGGGAGCGAAGATCCTGAAAAGACATTCTTCAACTGGAGGAGGAGCTGGAGTGACTGGAATCTCCAGAAATGGATCGAGTGGAACTGCAACTTCTTTGGAACACATGATTGTCGGTCCTCCGTCGCAGCAACCTTCACCTTCTTCTGTTGTGAGAGCTAGTGACCTCTTCGAACTTAAGAATAATATCCACAGACATCACGATCCACACAGACATCGCAGGCAACTGCGATAAGTCGAAATTCGACGCGCAGCCAATTCTGTACAAACTAAAAGTGAATTTATTGTATTTTTACATTTTTTAAAAAGTCTAAAAAGTAACTAAATATGAATGAAGCGAATTGCAATAAACTTTGACGATACTTTCCATCCTAAAAGGATTAACATGAGTGCAGATTTCGTTTGGTTTTTTCATTTCTGCATCACAATCGACTGAGGACCGCTTTCTGTGACCTTTGGACCTCTGGAAGTCTTCATTAACCACTGCATTAATTAGTTAATTAGTTGGATTAATTAGTTTTTAAAATGCACAAGAACTCGGTGTACAATGACGTCATAGTCTTTCTTTGATTTAATGATTGGTGATTTATTACGTGGATTCGTGTTTAAGTGTATCACAGAGCTATAAAAACACACAGAGAGGTTTTTAATTAATCAATTGTGTCTTAATTAATAAACTTATTGTTAGTGGTAATTAATTACTTAAAAGTCCTACGCAAGGGTTGTAATTGTTTAACATTTGATTCTTTACGCTAATTATTTAATTAAGAGAGGAATTGGTTGTGTGTTTTGCAGTATAACTTCTTCTTTCCCAATTAACTTTATTATCTTATTGACTTGCAGAATAAACTAGATAGAGTAATTAAGACTTAATTAACAAGAAGTGTGTGCATCTTATTTAATTAATTTACTCGGCGTATTTTAAACTGTGAAGAGAAATGGTATCGTATTTTTGAATCTGATCTACTGGTCACCCGGATTTCCCGAAAACGGAGATTAGGAGGAGATTCTTCTAGAATTTTAGATTTCGAATTGTATTTTTGATTTTTGCTATTAAGAACTGCCTCCCATCAACGACTTAATTAGTTAAGAATTAATTAGCAGCTTAATTAGCTATGCAACAATCTTAATTAGTTAACGAGAGAGAGAGAGAGAAGGTAAGTGGGAGGAAGGCATAGGACATATTCTGCCGTCTACGTCAACGTCAAACAGCGACACACGTCAACTCCAACGTCAACGTCAACTCTGCACTTCAGCAATAGTCAACATGTACATAAAGTGGTTTCTTAATATTGAGCTTGAGAAAAACACACACGTAGACTTCATACAACTTTTATATTCTTATATTCTTTGACTAGCTTAATAGGTGACGTGTGTCACGTGGATCTAGAATCTACGATATCTGGGTTCTAGAATATCTAGAATATGAAGAATGTAGAGTACGTCAATTTCTAGAAGCGACGTCAACGTCAATACGCTCAAAATGAGTTTTTAGAATTGCACAGGCAGCCAGTCTCAAAGGAAGGTTGACTTAATCTCACACTCACTCACACAGCTTAGCAGGTTTATTGTCGGTGAATTTACATTCTTAAAGGTCACGTGGGTCACTAGAGGTCAACTGGGCTAATTAAGTCTAATTAATTAACTAATTAATTTAGCACTAATTATCTCAGGTTTAATTTAGGTTCGACTCTGTCGCCACCACCTCCGGAGGATGTCGAATTATTCGACGCTTTTCTGCAGTTGAACAGCCACTTGATGACTCTCGCATTGCGTTCGACGATGGAAGGTTCTCCGTGGTGGACGACGATGGAGGAGGAGTTATTGTTGGCTCCACCTCCTCCAACTCCTGCTCCAGAGGATTCTTGACCTCCTCCATGAACTCCGCCTCCTCCTCCACCGATGACCTTTCCTATTGGAGGAGGTGGAGGAAGAACTAACGGAGGAGAGGAGGACTCTCCTCCTCCTCCTCCGCCTTCTCCTCCGGAGGAACTTCGACGAGCACAAGAGTCGATGCTTTCGACGGAGGAGAAGAACACGGGCGAATCTTCGCGAAGCAATCGCGGAGGCGGAGGAGCTGCAGGACCGCCACTGCGAGAAGTTTCAAGTCCCAAGTGGTCGAAGAATCGGTCGAGTGTCGAATTCACCGCCGCTGTGGTCGCCGTAGTCGAATTTGTGGGGGCAGCTGCTGCTGGGGGCCTTTGGGGAAGTGGGTGGAAGGAGGAGGGGTGGATTGTGTGGTAGTGGGGGTGGTTGTGGCTGTGAGGGGGCAGGTCGTAAATAAAAGAGTGAGTAGAAATGCTGGCGTGAATAGGAACTGGCGGCGGTGGAGGAGATGGCGACGGTCGACGCTCCAAGTCAACAGCCACGAGAAACGGACGCGCACGGGCGTAGCGATGAGACAAGTCGGATTTTGAGCGGAGGATGGGGCGGTGGGGGTGGGGCGGGTTTCTTTGGGGGGCGGCTGGGGGTTGACGAATTGGGGGACTGTGGCTTCGACTGTTGTTGACCGTCAGCTCCACCGAAGACAAGTCTACAGGAAGAAAAAGAGAGGGAAAAGATGAAGTATATTTGAATTGAGGGGGTGTGGCTTTAAAAAAGTGGGGGTAGCTTACGCAATTTCTGTCTGTGGGGGAGTGGCAGCGTCATCCCCCCACTTCCCTGGGGATGATGAAATAGCGGAGCTCCGTAGAAGTTGACGTTGTGGTTGACGTTGTCTCCTCGCGTGTCGCCATTTGTGTTCGACGTGTGTCGACGGAGTGAGGAGGAGTGTCGACGTATGACGGGGGCCTTAGGAGTGTCGTGGGGGGGAGGAGGGGGTGGAGGAGCTGTGGAGCGTCTGGAGGAGTCGTCGTCGTCCCCTTCGCCTCCTTCGCTCATTGGGGAGTCGTCTCTGCGGGAAGAGGACGTCCCTGTGGGTGGGAGGAGTCTGTCGAGCATGGGCGTAACGGGTGTGGAGAAGGCGGGGGGTGGGGAGATAATGGGGCCGGAGTCTGACATGGGACTCTCCATGATGACATCGGGGGGCGGCGTGGGAGGGAGAATGGGGGAGGGGAGTGTCATGGGGGGGAGTGGAGGTAGAGGGGGTGGGGGGTGGGAGGAGGAGTGGCGGGGGAGCGTGTGGGAAGGGAAGCGAGGCGGAGGAGGAGGTGAGGAGGAGTGGAGGAGTGTGAGGCGTTGGGGGAAGTCGTGGGGACGAGTGGGGCGGGGGGATTTTGGGGGCAGTGGGGGTGGCGGGTGGGAGGCGGAAGAGGTGGAGGAGGAAGAAGAGGAGGAGGAGGAGGAGGAAGTTGGTGGGGGGGATGAAGTGGGGGGTTGAGGAGGCTGTGGTGGGTGTTTATTGTGGGAGTGAACTCGGACTCCTACAGAAAACAAAGAAGAGATTCATTAAGTTGTGTTCATTTGGAGGTGGCTGGGGGGAAGAGCGTTGACCTTGGTGACCCCCAGTGACCTGTGACCTTTAACCTGTGACCTCAGTTGACCTTTGGAGGTGAGGAAACTTTCCCTGCGAGCAGCGGAACTTTTGTGGACTCAAAAGGAGTTGCTTAGATTAAATTGTGTGACAGAAGAAGAAGAAGAGAGAAGACCGGTTGGACGAGGTTCCTCTTTTGTAGGAAAACGAAAGCTCGTCTTAATCTCCTCCGCAATTCATTTGCCATCACCTTCTCATTACTCCCCACAACATTAATGCTCACTCTCTCATAATGTCATTAAGTCTTACGGGAATTGCTGTAATCTCTCAATAAAGCTCCTTAAAAGGACAGAGGTCAATGGAGGTCACCTGGGGGGGTTGGGGGGAAGGTCAATAAACTTTTAGGAGTGAAACTGACCTGGAGGATTCTTCTTCGGAGGAGGAGGAAAGGAGGAGACGAGTCCATTCTTCTGAGGCTGCTGCTGCTGACTTAACGAAGTTGGTTTCTTCTCGAGTGACGAGTAAAGCGATCCACTCTGACTGAATGAAGTGAAGGTGAGTGAGCCCACGCCCACCTGGTGGGGGTGGCTGTGGCTGTGGTTGTGCGTGTGGGGGTGGCTGTGGAGGGGGTGGACCCGTCCCCCTTGAGGAGGAGGACCCCCATCCTTCCCCCCACTAAACCGCTTTGATGTGTCTTTGGGGAGTGACTTGTTGCTGTAGTGCGAGTAGATGAACGAAGGCTCCGCCACTCCTGACTCTATCAACGTTATCTTTGCAGTGACTTTGGTTGTTGCTGGAGCTGCAGAAGAGGATGTCGACGTTTTGGTCGACGAGGTCGACAAAGGAGGAGTCGACTTCTTGCTGCTTGAGGTGGAGGAGTGTCGGTTGTTTGTGTAGTTGTTCCTGGTTGCATTGTTGGAGGAGGAGGAGCTTCCTTTGTTGGAGGTGGTGGTGGGGTGTTCGTGGGGATACGGGGGACATGTGAAGGAGGAGTAGGGAAAGGGGGAGGAGTGGAGGAGAGTGGGAGGAGCTGAAGGGGGCGGGGCTTTGAGTTGCGTTGGTGGCGGGTGGCTGGAACTCATCGACGTGGAAATCATCTCGAGGGTTGGCGAACGGACGCAGAGGTGGTCGCCATTCTTGAACTCTTGTTTGGAGTCCAAGACGGACTCGGATTTGACGTAGAATGCTTTGGATTCTTGGAGGAGTTCTACGGCAGACTTCCGTCGACCTGGAATACACACAAATCAAATTGACAGTTTAGAGCAGAGATCACTTTGATGACCAAGAAGATCATTCATAGCAGTGATTGCAGATTCTGGAATGTAGGTTGATGTCTTGATGTCATTGGGAGTGTTTGAAGGTGCGACTTGCAGCCGAAGAAGATGTGTGTGGGAGTTGTCTGTGTTGTTTGTGTGTGCTCCCACACGAGAGACGCCTCTCCACTTAATGACCACAGATGAGATGAGAGACAATCGAGAAGAAGACCGGTCTATTGATATTTAGGCGAGGAGTGCGTCGATCTCCTCACGCATTTATTCGCACGCACATTCATACAGTCTCATCTTTATGTGTGTGTGTGTCTAAGGAAGTCTTGCAGCTTTCAGGGAAGCGATCACTGCGGTGGTCAGTGGTCAAGTGGTCACCCTGTTTACTTTTGTGGCTGTCAATGTAGCGGCTTGATCATTTTAACTTTTAGAATTCTCATTCATCCTTTTGTTCGCTGCGGTTTAAACCAACTCGTTTCTTGTTTGCTTAACTTCCTTAACTTAATTTTTAACTATGAAAGAGATTCTCTTATGTTTAAGTGGATGTGTGTGGTTTTAGAATTTTGAAATTACAAAATTACGAGAGCTAAAAAACGTTATTTCCTCAAAAAGGTGTAATTGGAGGTGGACTAGATATTCCCAACTGTCTAAGTATTCCCTTTTGGTTTAATTGGGTTGTGTGAATGGGCTGTGAGGAGTTCGATGATCCAAATCCAAAGTGGATAAAAAACGACCCTGTGGGGATTAAAAATCTAAAAAACTCAGAGAGAGAGAGAGAGAAGTAAAAAAGTATATAAATATAGTTTGTGTTTAATTGGGATGATGAATAGAGATGAGTTTTATTTTGCTGACTGTGTGAGTTCATCGAAGCGCATCGCACTGACTTCCGTCGTGTCCGCTTTATCGTCCACACTGAATTAATCTCCCTACCTGCCTACTGCCTACTGCCTACCTGTAATTAAGGAAAGTCTGTGCTATGGACACTCCTCATGCTCCTGCTCCTGCCATTTGCATAGGTAGGATATGAGTTCTCTCTGCTAACAATAACGGGTTCTGTAATCAGGTAACTTGTAATCTGATGTTGTGGATGTGATCTCTCCTGTGTGTGTGTGTGTGCTTATGTGCAAAGTCATGATGAATCACTCGGTAGTTTTGTGTGTGGTTGTGTGTCGGTTGTGTTTAATTGAAAGAATGAAGAGAGATGAGATGAGATTGAGAGAGACAATAAAAGAAAAGCAGAGAGGAGAGGAGACAGATGCTAATTTGCTACTCATTCTGAATGCTGGGATGCTAACATTGCATTATTGTTGGGAATTGGGAATCTCCATTTCAAAGGGAGACGTTTCTTTTTCCTTCTTTTTTTGTGTTTCCAGGATTCTTGTGTGCTGGAAGGGTTTTTGGGGAAATAAAAGTGAATGAAATGAATTTATTCAGCCACCTGTCACGAGTTTCTGCTGACGTGTATAAAAAGGATTCTTCTCGGAAGGAAGGGCAGCTTTTATGGTTTCAAGTTTGGATACTTCTGGGAGATTTTGGAAATTTCGAGTGGAATTCAAGAAGAATTGGAAATCGGAAACAGCTTTGGAAACAATTGATGGACGTTGGGATGCAATTTGTAAAAGTTTCCATTGCGCAATTGCTGCTTGCTGCTTGCACTGCAACCGCAGATAAATGATTGATGATTAAGTAATTGCGAGTTGTTTGGAACTTGGAAGCTGTTTTGTATGTAAAAATGGAAATATGGAAAGATGGAAATGCGCATTTTAAGTTATTGGAGCCCACGAATGAAGGTTATTGTGTATTTATTTATTGTTAGTTGAAATGTGTTGCACAACCTTTGACAATAAATTGGAGTTTGATAACGACGAACAATAGGAGAGAATAAATTAGGAGCAAATGCCATCAATCAATCGAGTGTTTGAGTGTGGAGCATCTGGAGTTTCTAGCAGAGTAAACTGGAGATTAGAAATTGGAAATACATTTTGGGGGTTCGCCCACGAGTGACGTGACCTAATTATTCTTCTGTAATTAGCTAAAGTCAATTAAGGACTTTGAGAGGGAAGGCCGAAGTGGTTTTGAGTGTCAACGAGAAGAGTTTAAGAGTTTAATTGGAATGAGTTGCAGTTGATGGACGCTCCTTTCCTCAAATGATTCCCATAAATTTGGAGATTGCTTCCAATTGACTTGAAAGGTTGACGTCAAAGGGGAATGTCAAGTTCAAGAATGAAAGTACGAAACGTGTGTGTGGTTGGTTGTTGGTTCGTTGAATTGTCAGTCAGGTTAATTGTTTGTGGGGAATAATGAGAGTGAAATATTTATGGGAGCCTCGCTATTCTTTCTCCAGAAGTTGAGCAGAAGTTTAGACCGTTTATAAAAGCGGAGGAAGGAAGGATGGAGGAATCATTCGGTGGAGAAGGATTCGCTTCGTTATTCCTGGAAGATGATGAAGAAAGTTTTTGTCGTTCTTTGCGTTGCTGCTGCAGTGCTGGACAATGCAGCAGTAGCAGTAGCGACGGAAGGAGAGTCAGGATTCGTCCTGGAGTCTCTTCCGTTTCGTCCCGATTATTGGACTGTGAGTATTCATTAAGTCTTGGGGAGATATGTGACCTTTGATGACCTTTGGAAGGTTTGTTTTGCAGGAAGCTGAGCGTCTGTGGGAGAGTGTGAAGACGGAGGACTTTGTGAATGGAACTGCAACGAGTCGAAGAAGGAGAAGTACCAAGTCAACTCCAGAGTCTGAGGTGTTTACGGAGTACTCGAATGTCTTGGAGTTCTACTCGGACATCTTGGATAAGCGACATAACATCACGAAGAGACAGGCTGCAGGGTCTGCTACGCCTGCGCAGTGTCCTGTAAGTTGGGTTAAACCTTTTAAGGACCCTTCAGGGACCTTTGGGGTGAGATGAGACTAATGAATATTATTTACTTGTAGAACCCCACAGCCAATTGTTTGCAGTTCCAAACAGCCAAGTTCCGAACGCAGGACGGGATTTGTAACAACATAGCTAACCCCGGATGGGGTGCAGCGAACAGAGCGTTCAACAGGAGACTGCAGAACGCATACAACGACAACTTCAACGAACCCAGAGGAAGATTCTCGACCTTCCTTCCCAATCCGAGATTAATTTCTACGACAGTTCACCCCGACTCAGCTGTTGTGAGCAACAGGATCACAAATATGGTCCCGCAGTTTGGTCAGTTTTTGGATCACGACATCACTCTCACTCCAGAAGCAGGTTTGATTCTTAAATCACTTTTACTTTTAGAGATTTATTTCATATTTAATTAAAAGGATTAATTTAATTGTTTATTGATTATTGATTTCCGTAGGAAGTCAATGCTGTGCCAATCCAAATTCCAATCCTGCGAATTGTTGGCCAATTAATGTGCGAGGAGACGGTTTTTACACGCAGAATGGAAACTCTATAACCAGCACTTGTATGGACTTCACACGGTCAACTCCTTGCGTCCGTAAGATAACGTGGGAGAATGCTTATCAAAGGGGAGCTTATCATTCGTGTGTTTGTTGTTGTTTGTGTAGGAAATGGAATTCGAGAACAGATGAATGCCAACACGGCTTACATCGATGGATCCCAGATTTACGGATCAAGTGTGCAGAGGTCAGACAGTTTGAGGGATAAGGCAGGCGGAGCAGGTGAGTTTATGGACATTACCCTTTACCTTTGGGAATCGACCTTTGACCTTTAACATTCGTTGGTTTGTTTGTAATGAAGGTATGCTGAGAACGAACCCAAATCTCCAGGGATTTTTACCTCTGGGCTCTAATCTTGGAATCCAGGCGCAAGGTATCTTTGCTGCTGGAGATGATCGGATCAACGAGATGCCGGGACTCGCTGTGATGCACAACGGTATGTAGAGCTTTGCGTGGAGTTTCCAGGAACTTGGGAAGTTCCAGTGGGTCATTGGAACTGATTTCCATTTCTTGGTGTGTCGCAGTTTGGTTGATGGAACACAACAGAATCGCGTTGTTCTTCAGGAACAACAACAACGTGAGGCAGTGGAATGATGAGAGGATTTTCCAGGAAACGAGGCGAATTATCGGTGCGCTTTTGCAGCAAGTGACGTACAACGAATACCTTCCAATTATTCTGGGACCTGATGCCATGACCTCGTTCAACTTGGGCGTTGCAACTTGGAGCACTTATAATCAAAATGTGGATGCCACCATTCAAAACCAATTTGCAACGGCTTCCTACAGATTTGGACACTCTCTGGTAACTTCCAGTACTTCCTGTGACCTCAGGGAGAGATTAACATCGTCTGTTTTTCTACCTTAGATTTCTGGATTGGTTCGACTCATCTCCGGAGCTAACGTTCAAGTTGGAAGCTACCTTATTAGGGACGAGTACTTCAAGTCAGGACAAGTAAGTCCACTGCAATCAATCAGTTGTAGTTGTAGGCGGTTCTTTTGAAATTCGAAATTTACACGGGACTTCGTGTGACTTTCAGATTACCCAGCAGAACGGCCAAGGCTACGATCTCATCCTCAGAGGATTAATGCTGCAAAATGCACCTCCACTTGATCGGTTCGTAACTGACGGAGTCACTAACTTCTTATTTAGGCCAGATGGTGCGAATTTCGGATCGGATCTTGTTGCGAGAAATATTCAGGTAAGTTCAGGTTCATTAAGGTCTTAATTAATGTCATTTGCAGGTGAGTATAGGGACTTAAACGTTAAAATTCAAATGTGTGCAGAGAGGAAGAGACCACGGACTTCGGAGTTACAACGACTACAGAGGCTCGTGCAATTTGCCATCTCTTCCGAGTCAATTCACAGCCACAGCTCCCGCAGGAATCAACCAGGACGGGTGGAATCAGGCAGCGAGAGTTTACGCTTCTCCTTTGGACATCGACTTGTTTGTTGGAGGTCTCATTGAGAACCCAGTGGCCAATGGAATCTCAGGTAATTTTTCTACAAAGAGGTCACTACTGCTTTTTAAGGAACCTTCTGAGACATTTTATGCTGACTTGTTAGGCCCAACGTTCACGTGTTTGAAGGCTTCGCAGTTCCAAGCACTGAAGTTCGGAGATCGATATTTCTTCACTCACGACCAACAAATTGGATTCACTGGTCCTCAGCTGACTGATATTTCTAAACAACGACTTGGAGATATCATCTGTAGGAACAGCCAGCAACCGGATACTCCTGCGAATGTCTTCCTTGTGGCCAGCTCAAGGTAAGGACATTTAAGGACCTTGCAGGAGCCTTCTAGAACCCTTACAACCTTTTATATAGGACCCTTTAAAAAACATTGAGGACCCTACTAATCATTTTCTCTATTTGTAATTCCAGCAACCCAACCATCTCGTGTAGGGATGCTTCCCGATTTACACTCAACCTCAACAACTACTAATTGATAGCAATCGACCTTCCTCTCTTTCTTTCCCCTTTAAACTTTAAACTAACGCTGTGTTATCATCGGAAATTCGAAAGACTTTAAAAAAGAAGACATAAATATTTTAAATGCGCATTCCTATTTCTATTACTGCTACTAGCTGCTGCTGCTCTTCTAAATCTTTCATTTACTCTCCCTCGGGAGTAATTTAATATTTAACGTACTTTATTAGAACGGGAAGAATAAAAAATGAAGTCAGGCTTTTTGGAGTTTATTTCACTTCTTTTTTAGTAAAAAATGTCATTGTGGAAATATAAAAAGGGAGGAGAGAGGACACAAAAGACAACCGGAGAAAGGGAAACATTAAAAGTTGGAAATTGGAAGGAGTCCAAAAGGAGGAGGAAACGAATTTCTTTTTTAGGGGAAGGAATTACGGGGAGAAGCAATTAAAACTGAAAACTCAAAAACTCAAAACTCCGTACGTAGCTGAAGGCTTTTCTAGAAGAGTTTTTGGTTTTTATGAAATTTTGAAACAAAAACGAAACTACCTACGAGCTCAATCATCAATAAGGAAGCTGGTTAAAAGTTAAAGCTGTGTGTACTACTTTTAAGAAAGGTTGCGTCTTGCGTCGTGGTGAGTGCAACAGAGATTCAATTGAATGTTCCGTTAGAGTCTCGTGGGGTAAAAAAGTACCTGTCTTAATTCTGTCTTCTCTGTCTTCTTCACTCGCAGAAGTGGAACTAAAAATACACCTGCGGATGCAAAAATGCTGAAATGCAAATCCTCAAATAGACCCGAGTTTTTGCTTTTTGCACAGTTAACCTACTCTCATCTGATCTCTCCCTACGGCAGCCCACCACCAACACAATCAACAATGACTTCAAAATTCAAATTAGATTGATTCCTCTGTTGAATGTTGAATAGTAAATTGGCCTTAAATGGAATGAGATGATTGCAGAGATGAACGTTTATCAAATGAGAGTTAATGAAGAGGGAATTTTCATATTGACTGCTGGGGTTTGATTTTTTGATTTGTTACGTCACAATAAAATGAAGATGATGAAAGAACGAGTTTTTTAAGTGTGGAAGTTTTCTTGGAGGAAGGAAAAAGGAAATGAATTGGCGTCTGTAGTCTCTCATCTTGTCAGTGAAGTAGGGAGAGAAATTCTATGGACTGTGAAGTGAATGGATGGATGGATGCTGGAAGCTGGAATTCCTCAATGGCATTTATTTTGGGAACCTGGAAATGTGGAAATGTGCGTGCGTATGTACTGGAGAAAGAGAGAGAGAAAGTGCGTAAGGAGTGATGACGCACATTTGGAAAGTGCGTCAGAGTTGAAGGGAGAAAGAAAGTAGGGAAAGTGGATCTGGAGAATCGAGAAGGAATTCTAGAGAAGCCGGTGGACTTGGACATTTGAGATTCGACTATCTTTAAGCAGAGAGATGATTTACGGGTAGTTGTAGTCTTGTTGTAGTTATGCGGGTTGGAAGTTTGGAGTTTGGAGGGTCGACAGTCGACAGTCTCTGTCTAATAGGATTATGCTTAAGGAGGAGGTTCCTTTTTATTTCCAAGAAGTTCCAAGTTCCAAGTTCCAAGAAAGAAATGAGACACACACACACACACACACAAACACAAAACATCAAAGCTCCAGAATTAATTCCTTCCCCACTTTCTTCTTCTTCTTGGAGACTTAAAATAAATCTTGGAAACGAACTCTCTTCTTCTTCTTCTTCTTCGTCTTCTTGTCTCTTGTGAGCGTGAGCATTTAATCTCATTAGAGAAAATAGATCGAGACGAAGAGACGATCAAGATGGGCCCGATTTGTGTGGTAGTTATTCTTCCTGACAACAATTAAATTGTTTGTGTTCGGGTGGGCTGGGTATTTTGTTTTTTGTTTCTTTTCAGTTTTGAGCTGTGGGCTTATTTGGGAGAATTGAGAAACCAAAAAAACCCCGTGGGAGTTTTTACCCCCTGTAGAGTCTTTGCAAGATAATGTTTAAAGACTTTAATAGTTGCGAATTAAAGTAGAACACTGCGTGGATGAGACAAACTTATAAGACTACAAATGGAGATGAGATGACAGATGGGAAGTTAAGATCTATCATGCAATGATTAAGGGATTAATTAAATGGTGAGACGTTTAGCCGTCAATTAGTCTTGGGAATGTGAAGTGAAGGAGGAAGTGGAAGTGGAAGAGTGTGGAAGGATTTCCATTGGAACTTGGGAACTTTGGAGGGTGCTGGAGAAGTTGGGGAAGTTATTTTGGGTTCTGTGGATCTTTTATTATTGACTAGATGACTAGATTGCTCACACTGCCTTTTATGAACTACGTGACCTCTGACATTTATCCTTATGCACTTCACTTCGCAGCTCTGTCTCTCTCTTCTAGTTTATTTATTCACACAAATAATTAAGTTCACTTCTACTCCACAAGGAGTTATTTTTAGAACCCTTTTTAGAAGTCTCAAGGTCCTCTTTCCATTCTCCATGCAATTCTTAGCTAGTTCAGTTGAATAAACCCGAAGTTTTTGCAAGTTGGGAAAGGCACTGCGCATCCAACGCCCGTTTTTTATAAGTAGATTTCAAAAAAGAGATATCTATTTATTTTACTAGAGAATTTTGGGTGCAGAAGGAAAATGGAATTGCTATTTGCGATTGTGGGCTGCATATTTTGTAATTCAATTCTGATCTGATAGAATAAAATATAGAGTAGGATTTAACTATTCTTGATTTAGTTTTTTGCAATCATTCGTGAAGGGAAATTATGGTTGTTTTAGTTTATATTTTATTTTATATCGTTGAAGGCTTAAAATGGGGGAAATGGCGAAATGAATTCCAAATTGAAATTCGTGTCGGTTGAATTACTTAACAAATTACAAAGTAGAAACAGAAAAGGTACATTTAGGTTTGAATGAAATTCGCAGGTCTCTCTCTATCGTAGGATTTTGCCATTTTTCACGGATAATTAAACTTAAAAGTTTTATTGCACTTTATTGAGTGTTTTTATGGGGGGTTGTGTGCGTCATAGGCTCATCGGTAGATACAGATGACTGAACACTCTAGATTCTAGAGTTCTAGATAGATAGACTTCACAGGTATTAAATCGATTGGAAATTAATTGGAAGTGATACGTTCCATTTGTACGTGTGTGATAAGTTTTATTAGCTGGGATGGTGGAATGGTGGGAACGAAGAACGGTAAATGAAATGTGAATGTGTGAGAGAGAGACGGACGGAGACTGCAAAGGAAGTTTGTAATTGAATTGCCATATGTTTGTAGTGCAATGCGGCTTTGCGAATTTTGATTTTGGAATTGCAATTGCAATAAAAAATGGAATAGCTACGGTGCTACAGTGGAGGTGTATTAAAAAGTAATTTGGATTTAAGTCTCGAAGAGCAGAAAGAAGTGGAAATGTGAGTAAAGTGCGAAACGCCCATAAGAAGAAAGAATTGAAGGGATGACCTTAAATTACTTTTCTCATTTCTTGCGATTTGTTGTGATTTCTTTTATTTTTATTGTGTCACGTTCGATTGGTCGATAGGAGATAAGTTGTAAGTCAGGTGGATCACGACCACGACGACCACGTTTAGTTTAAGTGAAGGGAGATTAAGCGAAGGATAAGGAGCGACTGGGTCATTAAGTCATTAGAACTTTTAGAACAAGTGAATGAGATGAGAGTGGTCGACAGTTTCGCCCAATAAAGTTCGGATGGACGATGAAGGACGGAGGAATTTGTGAGGAATGCGAAGGAGCAGACAAGCAAACAAGTTCTCACGGTGGTGGTGAATGTAAATTGGGTGAGGAGAATGTGAATGAAACAAAATAAAATGCCACTGGCCATAAGTCAGTGGAGACTGGAGGACTGGACAGGAATTGGACTTCCTTCTGGAGAAAAAACGCAGCTCCTTCGAAGCTCGAAGGCATTTTTAGCTTGGGTGTTTTTTTATTTAGTAGGTTTGGGTCTTGTGAGTCTGTTGAGGCGATGAAAAAAGTGCGGAGTGCCAATTGGGATTGGGAACTGATTGTGTTTAAGTTTAAGTGAGGAAACACGAAGAGGGTGAGAGATTAAGTGAAGGAAGACAATCTTGGGGAATGAAATGTGAAGGAAGAAGTTGAAGAGATGAGGAATGGAGAGGTGAATGGGATCGTTCGTTTCTTCAGAAATGCCTCCGGAGGTCTTTGCGTACTTTTCTTCGTCTCCAGGAGAGAGTTTTTTAAAAGTGTCGAGTGGAGTGTGGAATTGTAGAGGCTCTTGTGGTTTGTCACGACATTAAAGATGAATGGTGACGATGATAATTCGGAGTTTTCGGAGTGTCGGGGTTCGAAGAGGAGGTGGACACGTGTGGAGAGAAGAATTAAAAATAACCCGGAGAGGGAAAACGAATGTGGGATGTGAAGAAGACGGGAGATAAGGCGCGGAGAGATTCGTGGATAAGCCGCAGGAGACTGGAAATTTGTAAGTTTATAAGGTGAACTGCTGCTGCTGCTGCTGGAGAGAAAGATTTGTCGGGAAGTTTCTTTTGTCTTTCCGGGTAGTTCCGAGGGGAGGCGGGTTTTTACGGGGTTGTCGGGTGAGAGGAGGAGTGAGTGGGTACTTCTGAAGGAGAAGAGAAGACTTGGAAGTTGGAAGTTCCGGAATATCCGAAATTCCGAAATCCGAAGGGAGTTGCCTACAAAGACAGACGGAGAGACGGAGAGACGGAGGAGACTCGAAGAGCTTCCAAAGATAAGGGAGACGGCGTTTCTCTCCACTTCCAACTTATCTTGTGTTGGGTATCTCCGAAAACTCCGAAATTCGGAGGGAAGGAAATGGGGAATCATTAGAGATTATGATGATCCTCCTGGAAATGAATTTATTTGACGTACCCGCATCCGATCTGCTCGTGTAATTCGGTTTTTCGGAGTGATAAGACTGGAGAAAGACACACGCACTTGGCTTAAAAAGCTTTGCTTGATAGTTTCATTGTCATTTTGTGCGTGGAGATTTTCAGGATGTTTCGGAGATTGAGTGTGTGTTTGTCATTATTATGCGGGTATTATGGGAGACAACCATGTAGGGTTTTTCGGGGTTATGTGATAAAAAGCAGGGGGATAAGGATGATTCATATTAGAATTTTGCTTACCATGCGTAGGTCGTCCGATAGATCCGTAGTAATTGTTAGATCGGAGATAAATAGAAGACGGAGTGTTTTC
>JAQGAD010000812.1:0-28204 GCA_034696625.1 Isotomurus palustris
AAAACTTTCAAGATCCTGAAATTTTGAAAACTTTCAAGATCCTGAAATTTTGAAAACTTTCAAGATCCTGAAATTTTTAAACCTTTCAAGATCCTGAAATTTTTAAACCTTTCAAGATAATAAAATCTTGAAAACTTCAAGACAGCATTTTGAAAAGTACGTAGATGATATATAACGAATTCTTACCTAAAGACTTAACGTTGTTGAGAGCGTTGTGGTAGTTGTGAGTAGGAGATGAGGACAACGAGGAAAGGGACGAGACGTGGTTAGACAACCCTGAGCTTGGAGAAGAATTATTAGGAGTACCAACACCTTTAGGTGGTGTTCCTACGACGCCTTTCACCCCGGGACTGGGACTATGATTCGCTTTCACCGCCACAGGTCTCACGACCTTTGAGGAATCATCTGAAGATTTTCTTCTCTTCTCGGGGTCCGAGGCATCACTGGAATGAACAGGGGAGATTGGCGAATTGTTCCCGGACGTGGTTGACGTTGGAGTTCCACCTCCTCCACCTTCTTCTCCGGCTGTCCCTCCCCCACCAGGGGGCCCACTAACTAGGCTATCATCAAACTCTTCCAGTCCTTCGATGTCATCATACAGAAACTCATTCTCTTCATAGTCCGGCTCTTGGTTGGACTCCAAGTAATAGTCTACGTCGTCCTTGATCTTCTTCACTTGACTCAGGAAATTTCGAAGCTACAAAACAAACCCCCCAACTCCATCAGCTCTCACGTAAACAAAATTCAAACTACTCGACAAGCGACAACTAACTTCTACGTCTCTACACATTAAAATACCGTCACGAGAACTTCAAGACAATCAGCATGGAAGTTAATAATCAAGTAACAGGAAATAGAAAAGTTTACACAAGACACCCGTTTCAAATTCTTCAGGTAAATAAGTTACTATTTGTCTTTTCTCGTGACAATATTGAGAGAAAATATTGTAAGATACATACACCTACCGCATTAACGTCCATTGAGAGATTGTCAAGCATCCTCATGAGAGTCTCGAGCTTTCCCGAATGGAACCTGTGCCTCTCCAGCGAAGTCTTCAGTTCATCCAATCGATCTTGCTTATCCTTATCTAACTTTTTCTTCTTTGCAGCCAGGATTAATTCAATTTCACTTTCAAACTGGTCCATCTGGATTTGCAACGCGTCTATTTGCGTCACCAACCAGTTATTAAGATCTTCTCGTTCTTTCGTCGTCGGGTCTAACTTCTGAGCAGCGCCCAGGCCTTCTTTAGAGTAAGCCTTTGTTTTAGTCTCTCTCTCGACAACTTTGAATCGCTCCATTTGCTACAAAACCAAAATACCGTAAGTCAACATCTTTCCTCTTATAATTCCAAATATTTAATTATTTCTTTGTAATTTGATTAATTTACCGTTTCAATAAGTTTTCTAGTGTCGACAAGCGTACTCTTGTCTTTAATCTCTCCGGATGCAATCCAAGATTTAATTTGATCGCGGAGACGCTGCAGTTTCTTGATCTCCTTCTTGAGATCCGCCTCATATTTTTCCTTTTGGTTAGTGTTCGTAGCATTGTGAACCTTCTGCCAAATGTCTTCGAATGTCTCCACCCCTTCAGATACTTTCTTTAAGCAACGGTCTATTTCTCCTGAAAAAACCGTAAGTCATGCAAACATTAAATTAACAAATCAACTTTCAACATATTGATCACTCCTCTTATTCCACACAATCATTATCATAATGTGCCACCACGTAATCAACAATTAATCAAATTAATGACTCCATCTTTAATTCTTTCAGACATCAAAACCACCGATGGAAAGTATCGAAATCACGCTTTCCAAACTTCAACTCCCACTTTGACCTCACCTGACAAGTTATGCAACCCTTTGTGCCTCAACTCAGCCACGTAGTCATTCTTCCTCCGTCGAATGTCGAACATTTCGGCAGCCACTCGGGCCGACAACTCTTCATCCTTAACCATTCTACTAAACATTCACTTCGATAACGTTCAACATCAAAACTAAAGTTCCAGACGACACACACCGAGTGCCGACAATTGAACACGTTTTCCTCCCCTTCACCACCAATCGATTAGCCCGTCTTTGTTATCAAAAATCCACACGGAAACCGTTCTCACCCATTAACACTTAACTAGCTGCTAATTATGACTAATTATCTACCTACTAACTATAATACCGTCCTTTTCGAAGAATGATCGACTAATTGATTGTGGTCGTCACTCATCCAGCCACAATGACGAGTCAACACGTGAATATGAATGAATAACAAATCCAGCCGACTGACCACCACCACACTTGACGATCAAACCTCGTGGTTCTGTTCTATGTTCAACTATACACAACACAAGTCACAAAAGTACACTTCTCTAACACACTTCTATCAAACTTATCTTAATCTTAATAATCTCAATAGATTCTTCATTTACAGACGAAGAAAACACTGGAGATTTGAGAAAACCCCGCAGCCTCTCATCAGGTATCTTTCGAAGATGTGTAATCGAATCTCAGAAATTTTCAAGTGGTAAGATTAATTTTCAAGTGGTAAGACTATGTCTTGTCAGTACGAGAGATAATGGAGGAATGTTAACTGTGATCTGCCGAACGAATGAAGGGACATAGCATTCTAGCTTCTAGATGCTTCTGATTCCACAAATCCGTTGGATATACCGAAGCAATCGACATAAACGTCGCTGATGACCGTGCGTTCCATTATTTAAGAGGTATTATTTGCTAAACTCATTCTTTCCCTGGGGAAAGTATCGTTTCATTCGTTTCCTAAATGATTAACTTATGATTCTAGGATGGAATTATGGTGGGAGTGGGAACTTTAGGAACGAAAACACAAAAAAGGAACGGTTGTGCAAAGAAAACAGCTATCTGACAGCTGCTAAGAAGTTCATGCAAACTACTTTGGGGGGTTAGTTGTTCATTAATATTCATTTAGAGGAGAGATAACTCCGAAGAAGAGATTCGAATTGTTCGAAAACTCATGGATACTTTTACTAACTTCAGACACACGTGAACGAAGAGCACATGGCACAAAGGGAATCCCCAAATCCACCGTAGCTGTTCACAGTAAATGGCTACATGTCAAATCCTGGAAAAGGCTTTCCTCACACTCCAAATTGTAAATAACTTTCGATCGTTCTATTTCTATCAGTTAACTTAACTTTTAACTGTAGGTTAAGTTAACAGCTGTATCTAGGAAGTGGGTTAGTCATTTTTTCAAATAACATAAACAATTTTTGAAGGCTAGGCGTATTTACGCGACGCGACGCGTTCCACTGCTTACAACTTCGTCTACTACTGTCAACTGTATGACTTTATTATAAACATTTCAAGGCTCATTAACTACCAACCATTATTGAGCTTTATATGCCGATTAGAAACTCAAAAGCTCTAGTAACATTTACGACCTTTTGTTTCTACTTTCTAGACAAAGACTCGAACTGTTTCGTACTTTCATACTTTCATTTTAGCCGATTCAATACTCATTTAATTGTGACTAATACACACCTCGGTGAGCTTATCACGTTATTACATTCCTTTTTGAACAACCACACACGCTCGTAGATTTGAGGAATGGGAAACGCGTTACCTAACGCTGTAAGAAGAGTGCCTTCCAAAGATCTCTCTCCAGATATTCAAGCCATCCGAATCGAATTAGTAAAGAGAGAAGAGCCAACGCCAACATCTCAAGCCAAAAATATTGAATTCAATCCTACCAAAGTACCAACTACCAACCTCGAGTACGAATAATGGAGAGCTCTTCTCTCATAACTAAATCACTTTTATATCATCACACACAAAATCTTCCTTGGCACTCTACGATCTTCGAACCTTTCCCATGAATTATTCTTCTAAGAGTAATTTCTATGTATGAGCTTGTCTGGAATCATATCGTATTTCTTTTGACACCATTTGTTTATGTGTTCTTTCAGATCTTTGTCGCCTGCCTCATCGCTGAAGCTGACCCATGAAGCAAGAAGATTTCACGTGTGTGCAAGTAATGAAAGACTCTTCGAAAACATTACATATCATGTAACGGAATCATCGCTGGAAATCTAACGAATTCTAAAGGAAGTTGAAGGTACTCGGGAGATGAATAATCGAGGTCAGATACAGAAAGGTCAGAAACTAAACCGCTGCACACCTGAATTAACTAGTCTAAGATGACTCGTCCAGATTACTTTCAATTGTTTCAACCTGCTGAGCTATTACTCTTCGTTGTCAATTGAACGAGTAGCAGGAGTCACTCAGGGAATTGCAGCACTCAGTGTATGTTCAATTCATGGAGAATACAACATCAATGAAGAGATGAAAGTAGAGACAGGTAAGACGTGTGATGCGTAGTTTCTCCAAATTGCTAGTTCAGTTGTTTTGTAATGCGGTAGTCATGTCTGCTGAAGTATAATAGGGCTATATTATACCAGTGGTGGTTTTTCTAGTCTCGTCACTTTATCAGTCTCACTGATGTATTGCGTGTAGTTCAATAAAAGACGCGAGAGATAAGAAAGAACAGAGTTCATAGTGTTGTCGAGGAAAAGTCTTCTGTTGAATCGTCTCTGAATTAGTCAACAAGATGCTTGAAAGTAGAAAGAGAAGTATGTATAGTCGTCTTATGTAATTGAAGGGGACAAAAGCTCTACCCTTTTAAGAAAGATTTGCAATTTGCTATGCGGATTTCTTTTGTCAAACTCCAATATTCATCCATCCGTGTGACACTCTGGTTACACAGTAGCAGTTATCCATCCTTCGTTCGATTCCCATTTCCCATGAAACGTTCCAAAAGGTCATTCGTATCGATTGGAAAAGCTAAGTAGTGACACTGGCACTGGCTACAACTACGTGCAAGAAAAAACTGCATAGACTATCCAGGCAATCCAACCTGCATTCCACCATGCACATTCAGAATTCCTACAAAATACAGTTCTTACTTTCTTCCAGATATTACTCCCCGTAAAATTGTAGCACAGCTAGTCTAATAGTACTAAAGTGTAGGTTTCTCACGATTATGCATGGTAGCATCTTAGGCTCATCGACTGCACTTGTCCAGTTTTGTTATAATATTAGGAGCGATTGCAAGGGACATGAAAGAATTACCAATTATTTCCTGTCTAGCATGCTACCCGATCAAATCTCATCTAACATAATCCCATTAAAACTCACGCAATCTTATTGACATGAGTCATTTCAGAATTTTCTGCTTTCTGCTTTCCGAAACATTAATGAAGGATTGTATAAATTAATAGACTAAGGACTAAACAATACTCACATGACTGTCAGAGTCTGACTGTAGTAATAAAAATAACGAACAATCCAATAACAACTTCGCCGGGAATACAATTACTAGTTTAGTTTTCCTCGCTGAAGTTAGAACGTCATTAGATCTGAGACCTCCTTAAAAGTTACGGACTAAAATAATGATGTAGGGTAGACGAGTTGTGGTGTAAGAAATAATAAGCAAATACGATTATGATTTGAGTTCTGATTTCTGATATTCTGACAGGAAATAAATTTTCTATAAAATTCAAATTCACAATCGGTTGCATTATACAAGTTGCAAGTATAGTCCTAATCCTAATGGAAATCTTTACATATTCACTTAACTGTCACTGTCAAAACAAAAGTATACAATGCATGTCGTTCACAACGGGATTTAGATTAATTGTTGATTACGTTCGGTTTCGGAATATAAAGGAATATCGAGGACATGTTTACTACATAGAATTGAGATAACATCCATACCCTGTAATTTTCGAGTCGCTGCCATCGCTATGACCAAGGATAATGTTTTAGAAGGAGTAGATGCATAGTCAATCCCGATTATCAGAGTCTTCAATGAATCTTCGTGTTTTTTAATTACACGGATTTCGCGAAGAACAATATCGGTGGATTCTGAGATCCTCGTCGTTTTCCGTCCTAAGCGTTTAGTCTCCTTCACTCGTAGCAGATGAGATCCACCCAACAAATTCAACGTCTTTTTGCTCGTTCCGTCCTTAACTGTCAACGATTCTTCTTTGGCAACTCCCACAGTGATGATGATGACCCACACAACCTGGAGCAACGGTATTTAAGTAGCTTTCCGCAGAGGGGACGGGTTGTAAATGCTATTATGCAAGTTGTTTTCCACCTATCACTACTCGATTACATCGAGTCGGTCGTCTCGAGAATTCTGAAACTACAAACAAACCATAACTCAATTTCATCGCACAATTTCTGAACCTCAAAAATCGCATAATTGCAAAGTAGCTCTTTCAAACTGAACACGAAAGCTTCCACGCAAAATATGGAACCCTAAACTAAACACCACTTTCCTCCAAAACATCTAGCAATTTATCGTCCTTGCTCCGTCATTACCAAGTTTAAATCTACCTACAAACCCTAACATCAATCAAAATCCTCCCGCTTGTCAAAAATCCTTCTTCAAAACATTTAAATATTTAAATCATCTTTTTCTGCATTCATCATCCGTCGAATTTGTTTATCTTCCGCAACAAAACTAATCTCCCTCCTTAAGTAATCACATACAAAAACAAATCTCCAATAAACCCCCGTTGATGATCTCTTTCCGGCTTCTTTTCTGCCTTCAACCAAATCCAAAATCCTTACTGCTCGTACATCCATCCATCCATCCTTCAATTCCAAAATCCCAACTCCTAAACCAAATTAATCCCAGGAACAAACGCTCAAACTTCTTTTTAAACTGCAACTCCAAAAATTAACGATCAAAATCATCTCCGAATCCTTTCGAAACTCCCAAGCCTCCAAGCCCCTTCCAATTATTCCTTTCTCCTTCTAAAATTCCCCTCGATCCCAAAAATTCTCTCACCTACACCAATCAACAAAACAAAATCCAATTAGAACCACTTCAATCCCACTTAAATAAACGCATTTATCACCCAACCACTCTCCCTCTCTTCTTCTTTCCTCACCTGAATTAATTTCTCCGCGTCAAAACAAGCCCTCCAAATAAACCCGAGATCCTTGAATCCTTGATTCCTTGTACGTCAGTTTCTTCCGTTTCAACCCGTTCTTGTTTCCCGTTGTTTTTCGAATATCACACCATAAACTCCTTAAGACTAACCGTTCTTGTTACAGAAGATACACACACCACCTCATTCCGCGAGCGCATCAGTGATCAGTGTATAGATTATATGTAGTAGATTTGTTTACATTTGAAAGAAGGAAGGAGTGTGTCCAGCAAAAGGGCTTCGATCCGAATTCCTCCAAAGTACAGAGTCCCTGTGGGGGAAAGTGCAGAGGACCACGAACAATAACAAAGATAGATAACTTTTTTGAAAAAGTTAATTGGGTTTCGATTCTCGTTCTTCTCGTCGTGGAGTGTTGTGTGTGACTGGTGGTGGTGGTGACGAGTAGACGATGTTCCTATGCTATTTGGTATTGCTGTGCTGTTGTTCCCAACCACATAAGCACTAAGCAGTGTGTAAGCAGTAAGAAGCAGCAGCAGCCGTGCCAGCCAGCAAGCACCGAGTCCTATACAGTTAGCCACAATGCGATGCTCGCTCACTTACCCGTAGGGATGCGAGGCCTCCAACCAGAGAACCCTACTGGCCAACAGCCACGCATCCCAGCCCAACCAACACCAGGTGACACCCCAACCACACTTTGTTCACCTCAGGTAGTGCGAATTAGAATTACTATATAGTGCAAAATTATTGCCAAAAATCAACTCTAACTTTTGCATATTTAGTGTGACATTTCATTTCGCAAGAGTAGTGCAAGTTGATGAGCAGCAGTGTAGCTTGTTTGCTTCCTCAATTTTATGCTTTGGGAATGTCTTCGCGATCATACCCAAGTGGAGATCACGGATTGCGATATTTGCGATTTGCGATGTCTTCGTCTGTGGAGTCATGAAATGATCATGTACAGTTGGAAGTTGGAAGTGTCAAAATATAAAGATTACTCTATTTTTGGCAAGAAGATATCCTTCTAAAAGTAATGATGCTACGCATGACATGCATTTTTATGAGATATTTATTTGCGAATTTCTGCAAGTATTGCCAAATGTGAAATGGTTGGATTTTATTGCAGTTTGCCTTAGTTTGGGAAGTTCTTGCTGTGTGAATTTTTTACAATTTTACGTTTATCTTGACTCGGAGAGATGCATTCGACAGTATTCGACACAACCTTGAGCAAGACATTAGTCGAGTTAGTGTCATTCTGAGCTAACGCGTAGACTGATGGGATTTGCTACGATTTAATTTAATGGGTAATAGTAATAACAGTAGTAAGAGAGTTGAGGTTGAGGTAAGTAAATGTCAGCGTTCTGTCTGTAGATAAAAATACACGGGTAAAAAAAGAAAGTAAGATATACTTATTCATTAAAGGGTATCATCAATGGAGCAGATGAACCCTTACAAGTACGAAAACAGGACGGGTGTATCGCGTTTAGGATTTATGAAGACACCTGACAAAATATATTTAGTATCAGTTTGTACATAGCATAGTTCAGTCTTGACTCAATCCTTTGAAGAGAGCTTACGCAAAGCAAAGCTCGTGAGTCATAATTGCTCAATTGAATTATGCCTGCGTGGTGATTAGGCATAAAGATTGTTCTACAATACAAGTACAATGTTTAGTTTCGCCTTTGAATGAATTTGTTGGGCTTCATTTAATCTAAATTTTAACCATAAATAAATATTCAAGCAGAATAAAATCATATTTCATCATTTATTACGTATACGAAAGTAATAACTGAATATTAGTCAAATTCAATCAAAATAATCACCATTTACAGATTTACTTTCTTTGAAATTTTTTCTTTCCTTTGTTATCGTTCCTATTGGGTTTTAATCGCTTTCTAACGCCTAGTGCTTCCTCCGTATCATCTCCATCGTCATCTCCACCACGTCTTTTCTTTCCTCCTCCACGCTTTTTGTCTTCAAATTCTTTCATTTCCTAAATTGATAATCAATTGAATTAGTATTATCGTTTTAGATCTCTCACAGTAGTGTGACCGTATATTTTATTATTTACGTACCATTTTGGCAAATCTTTGTGCCTCGGAAACACGCTCTGTTAGAACCATTACTTCCTCTTCCTCCGTTTTGTACAACGGAAGCTTCTTTTCAATGAGATGTTCGATTCGCTGATACAATTCTACGTCATACTGCAATAAAGTAACATAAAATAAGATAGGATTAATGGTAGATCAGCAAATCGGTATCTGACAAGTCCCGAAGGAGTAGGTTTAACCCGAAGTACGACTGTACGAACAAGTTATATAATGAACGTGGCAAATGTTTACCTGAGTTACAAATGTAATTGCCTTTCCCGATCTACCAGCTCGTGCTGTTCTTCCAACCCGATGAATGTAGTCTTTACTGTGAGTTGGGATGTCGAAGTTAACCACAATATCTACGTGAGGGATATCTAATCCTCTAAAAACCAAAAATACAAAGAATTATGAAATGAATGCACATGACTTTAATTTCACCCATGAGTACAAAGTGATAAACCAAGTTCATTCGTAAACATTTGTACCTGCTCGCAACATCAGTAGAGATCAAAATAGACCGATTCTTCGCACGGAACTTATTCAGTGAAGCTAGGCGTTTATTTTGAGACATTTGACCGTGTAGTGGAATAGCATGGAATCCTAGGTTCCGGAGCATTAGTGCTGTTCGCATCGCATTAGCACAGGTTGCACAAAACACCATGAAAGAGTTTCCAGCCAACTCGTTTAAGATATGAACCAAATACACATCCTGTAGAAATACATTAAGTATTTAGAAGATTAGAATATTTTTCAATAATGAATCTTGAGTATTCAGAAAGGTTCGATATTTGCCTCACAACCTCACTTCAGTCACTTCGCCATCGCTTACCTTGAATTTTAGAGGAATAAACACATAGTACTGCTGTAGCTTGTCTACAGTTTTATATTTGGTGGATACTTCAACTTTCACTGGATCCTTTAAAGATGCTCTTTGAAGCTTTTGAACTTTCTTGGTCATTGTTGCGGAGAACATAAACGTCCTCCTTTCTTGTGGAATAGCCCTAAGAATTTTGTCAACTTCAGCTTCAAAGTCCAAATTCAGGATTCTATCCGCTTCATCCATGACCTATTGCAAATATTGCAATTTATACAGACATTTTAGTGTAGAATAGTAGCATAATAAATACAAATCCTCAATTACTGAACAGCCATCTTACCAAATACTTGAGACTCTTTAAGTGGAATCCTTTTGTATTTTCCAAGTGATCAACTAATCTTCCTGGTGTTGCAATAACGATGTGCGGCTTCTTCGCAAGTGACAATGCTTGAGTCATCATGTCAATTCCTCCAACTACCACACAGCATTTGACGCCTATTCTCGCTCCAAGGGCTTCGAATTGTTCCGAGATCTGAAAAGCCAACTCTCTTGTTGGTGTCAAAACAAGAGCAAACAATCGCTGTGGGTGCTCCAATAAATTTTGAAGAATTGGAATAGCGAAAGCTCCAGTTTTTCCAGATCCTATTAATCAATGATATTAATCTTCAATTTCACGTCTTCATATAAGTCTAAATCTCAAACAGGTCAAAGTAAAACTTATTATTAAGTAGACTTACCAGTTTCGGCAATTCCTATAACATCCTTGCCTGCAATTCGAAATAAATTAAAATCTTGTTAGTTCACAAAGCTTTCAAAATGATAACCACTTCATTTCGTTATTTTATACACCCATACCTTGCAGCGCAACTGGAATCGCTTCACATTGAATCTTCGAAGGTTTTGTCCATTTTAAAAGATTGCAAGTCTCACACAGAGCCTCTGTTACTCCCTACAAACACAAATAGTTAAGTCAGCTATTAAACACCAGTTGTTATCATATAATTTGCATCTTGACCAGATAACTCACCAAATCTTTAAACGAAAGCTTAACTTCCTCCTCCTCCTCTTCTTCATCTTCACCTTCAACCTCCTCAGCATCTTGTTCTTCCCCATCTTCACTGTCCCCTTCTACAACTTCATCTTCAGATGTCGACTCCTCCTGAAGAATTTCTTCAAGACTTTTCTTGTCGTCCACCTTCTCCTGCAGTGCGTCAACTTCCTTCACTTTTCCAGGGCCACCATTCTTCTTACTCTTCGCCTTGTCCTTCATTTCGTCTCTTAACACAGACACTTAACTAACTCAACAACTTCAACTCACAAGTTCGACAATTAATGAATTAATTACTTTTCTTTAATTGCGTGCACAGAGTCGCGTGTGTGTGTAAATAATCTTCACACTACCGCATGGCACCTCTTGTCCACCTGTTCCCGCTCTCTCCCATTTGAATGGGGCACTTTGAGAACTCAAAGTCGCAATTGATCCGTTGTTGTTCTACAAATATTTTAAAATCATAAAGCTCTGTTTTCAGTTTTTGTTTTTAATATTTCAATTCGTCTGATTAATTCATAGACGCACTTTGATCCCCTGAACCAAATTGATCTAGTAATCAAGGAGAACTCGCTGCATCGCAGTGTTGGTGGTGTGGATTGTGGATTACTGCACACAAACAGAAACAACAGCTCAGCAGCAGAAGCAGAGAACACAGCAGGCAGGGCAACCAATAATAAAAGAAGGTGCAGGAGAACCAAAATAAACATTCATCCGCATTATGTCACTCCACCACCAACTCGTCGTTCCCAATAAATTTCCTGAATTTATCTCCTCTCATCTTTTAATATTCCCGATTTACAAGTGAAAATAAACATTCGGTTCTTCTTCTTCCTCGGGTGGTCGTCTTCTCTCACTTTTCCTCCGAAAATCCCCACAAAAACACGCCTGGAGCTTCACAAAAGCTTGTTTACAAAAGGTAAGTTATTGATCGTCTTTTTCAGAAACATTAAACATTTTACTTATTTCCGTACATCCCACAAAGACTACACAATCTCCCAGGTCAGGTAGATTCACCCCTTGTATAAATCCCTTACAACACAAAAAGCAGAATCATAAAATCAACCAAACTCTCCAATTCCACTAACAACTAAATCACAAAGCTCAGTCCAGTTTTTTCACATTTTTTAACACAGTAGAAAACGTGAAGGACAAGGACACTGCAGACTGGAAACTGGAATTTAGTTTTTCATCATCAACAATTCAGCAATGTGAGAGAAAACAAGTTTCCTCAAAAGCCATAAGCTGAAGTCTCGAAATCAAACAGTAAAAAAAGTCATCATTTATAGACAAACTCACAGGTTTCTTAATTGCCGAAAGGTGCATCTCGCTAAATCCGTGGGTGATCTAACTATCCGTGAGGATCTCAGGATGATCTAACGCTAGATATTCTGCAGATAATGCGATATTCCATTCATCCATACAAACTCCCCATACTTTCATGTATGTATTCATTTATTCCGTCCTGCAATGTCTGCTGAATTCAGTCTTTCAGTCTAGCTAGTCCACCAGGCATTGTCACCTTAATATTTTGGCTTTAATCTTCCAGCTCGTGCTGTGAACAAGCCGGTTTTTGTAATTAAAGGCCTTCTTTCTAGTCTTCTTGATAGACTTCTCCAGTTCGCCATAATATCCATTCCCACATTCAGCAGACATTCATTGCCATTGCTTAAGGGATAATCCTACACATTTCCACCCCAGTGATCGCTTTCTTAACTCATAAATTCAGATTTATTAACTGTTGGATGCAGTTTGCAATTTCAATCCCATTCTGCAGCATTTTATTCCATCGTTTGCGTGATAAACGAACAAAAAGTACGGCTATAGCTAAAAAGGTATAATTTTTTTTAATTTTTTCATGACACGCATGCACAGTTGGCCTATTATTATCTTAACTTAATTTCTTCTTTCCTAGGCAGAAATCTGGTTTGAGTGACATGCAGACTGAGTGTGTCTGCACAACATAATCAGTTTATTACTCATCTAATGTGTGGTTAACATTATTTACTTAAACAGATACGAGATTAACTTGATTGATACGCACCGCATACTTAAAGAGATCACTGCTATCATACTGCCTTGATTCTTAAATAGTCTTAAACTAACTCTTGGCAGTGTTAAATTAATGTTGACTGAACTTTTCATACTGTACAGTACTGTACAGTTGAGTCACACTTCAATTCACTTCATGGCCACTAAGAATAAGATCACATATGCATTTGTGCACATTTACTTTAAAGGGTGTGTAATGAAATGTCACTAAATATCTGAGGGAACATTACAATTTTAAATTAGTAATGGTATTATATCTCATCTACTTTCTCTCTGTTTGATTTCAGATAAGCTGTCGACAACAGATAATACGTGAGAGGTACAAAGTGGGATCACAATGCTGATATTTCACAGAAGACTTATTCCCCAGACAAGACACTTGTCTAATTAGGACGAGGACTGTCGGTGTGTGAAGAATGAGGTGGCGAAAGTCATAATGACTTCGTTTTCATTCTACTCGCCAATTGAGAAGAACTACCACGAGGGTCATGCGAGTCTTTGGTCATACGGAGGAAGTAGCAAGTCTCTCCTCAGTGATAACTGTCGACTAGAAAATCGGACAAGTATAAGTGAACCTGCCCAGCAGTCGCTTTTTGGAAGTAGTGATGTACAACTGAGATTCCTTAATCCTGGAGACTACGATGTCGTTAAGACTTTGTGCGAACAATGGTTCCCTGTCGAATATCCTGCCCAGTGGTTTGAAGCCATCACTTCTGATTCCAACTTGTTCTCTCTTGCAGCTATCCTTAATGGAAAGATTATCGGTAAGTAATTCTAATAGTTTTGTTGAACTATAAATGTATCTACATTTTCAACGAATTCATCTAACACTTCCGGATTCTTTGTTTTGCAGGACTGATTGTCTCAGAACTGAAACCAGGGAAGGACCTTAATAGAGAGGATCGAGACATTCTCTGTGATTCTCAATTGAAGTACACAGCAGCGTATATCTTAAGTTTGGGTGTGGTTGATAGCAGCAGGTATTAAAGTAAATAATTTAATAACTGTTGTCTTTTATTCGAGGCAAATTGTGTAAATATTTTCTCTTGTTTTGAAGGCGTCAAGGTGTGGCCTCGCTACTTCTGTCAAGCCTCCTCAATCACTTGTCAACTCTCCAGTGCAAAGCAGTTTACTTACATGTATTGACTTCGAATGAACCTGCCCTGCATTTTTACGAGAAGCATCACTTTAGAGTACACAAATTCTTGCCATATTATTATTCCATCGGAGGTCGTGCACGCGATGGATTCACCTATGTATTGTATCTCAACGGTGGACATGGACCTTGGGGCCTACAAGAATATGTTCAAAACTTCTGTGAGGCAAGTTTAACTGGACTTAAAGAAAGAGTGAACACTCAACATGGAATTTCATGTCAATGTAATCTAGTTCTTGTATCCCTAAAGGTCACAATGCGAGAGCTGTGTTCACTCCCAAGATGGTTCGGGACACAAATTAGCAAGATAGCCCATTCCGTTGTGTCCCTCGTGAGATAACGTGAAGCAAAGAAATTCTGGTCTGTTTCGATCACTCGCACTCTTCCGAAACGATATTAATTAATCACTGTGGGCGTGGGAGATATTAATTCTACTGAAAGTTATTAACCTACACAGATGCTAATTATTCCTCTATTAATTACTTCCGGGTGACATTACACGAGAGTTTAATTACGTTGACCAGTCATAGTCGTTACCTTTAGCTTTACTGCACTTAATCTAATGAATTGTAATAATTTTAGAGCAACTGTGATTGCAATTACCTTTGCACTCGGTTTCCACTTACGTCTGCCTAAAGTGAATTTAGTTTTAAGTTTCTGAGGACAATTTTACATCTTTACAAATGTTTTCACAAGAATGTGTCACATCATAGCACATACGGACTATTGATTGTCGTTAAGTGTAATTAACACGTTATAAATAATTACTACTGGACATGAATGGACGTTTTCAAGAGAAATGACAAATCAACCCCAACAAAAAGTCACTCACCGTGTCTCCAGTAGCCATACCACTTAAGCTTATTATAAATGAACGCAATATTATTTACTTTTAATTCGTATTATTCGTAGGACTATCAGTTGTCCCTGTCGAGCTTTAATTTATAGTTATTTGTACCTGACTTATCTAAAATGTAAACTCTAGCTTGCCCACCACACACATTGAGATATCGAGTGTCATAATACTTTTGTGAGTCAATTTTATATGATTCTTCCAGCCAATGTTATTATTTAAACGTTTAAAATCGCTGTGCCTCCCCAATTATAATTTACTCTACTTGCATACTTGCAACTGCAACTCAGATTACCTTTTGGATTGTTTAATTGTGTTCCAAACTGTAGAATACGATGTGCTGTGCAATGTTTATTTGTTGGAAGACACGTGGTGACACAAATCCATAAGATACGTTGTTTTCCAATGACTTTATATGAATAATAAAACAATTTCAGAATTGAATTTAACCGTTTATTTTTTAACATTCTCATAGAATAATTTAAAGCGTTAACGTTAACGAATGACTTGATAGGTAATTATTTTAATTTAATTAGTTGATTAGAATGGAAGCTATTGAGCTAAGAAAGATGAGAGGGAGTGAAATGACCAGTGAAGGTTCAGCTCCACTTGGTTTAGTTCCTCCTCCACCCGAGGAATGCACTGTGGGTGTGGTTGTAGGAACTTCTGTTGTTGTTGTAGTTGTCTCCTCTGAGGGTGGAGCATCAGTGGGAGTGGCAGAAGTTGTAGGTTCAGTTGTTGTTGTTACTACAGTTGGTTCATCATCTCCTCCTCTCGACCTTCCTGTAGGACTACCAGCGGAGTCATCAGTCTTGTTACTTCCAGGAGGACCTTGCAGTTCTGGAACAGATCTTGTCCCTTCCACCAACGGGCTATCTGCATTTCCTGCTACGTCGAATTCGTCATTAGCCACTTGCACAACTTGTCGAAGGGCTTCAGCCTGAGTGGGACTGAGACCGTTAATCTGAGAAGGATGAACTGCCAACGCAGCGGTATAAGACATCTTTGAGATCTGCTGAGGAGACAGAGCAACGAATGAAGAAGGTGGAAGTGCCGTCACTGCACGAGGCTTAAGACCTTGCATCGCTTCTGGAGGAATTGACGAAATCGAATCTGGTTTCAATCCTGCAAAACACGATTCCATAGATCAGTTTCTAGAGTTTCTATTATTTCAGGTTAAGATATAGATTCCTTAAGCCGAATTTCGCTAAATTGTTATACCTGCAAAGACAACACCAATTGTTTCCAAGTCTTCAGCAGTCCAAACTCTCGGCTGTCCGTAGTTGCTTGGCCGGATAGCGTGAGAAGCTAAAGTTGTCAGAACTTCTGGAGGACACCCATCCAGTTTCCCAAGTGTGGAACTGCAGTCGATGAAGAGTGAAGCATCTGATTCGAAAAGACTGTGGACCACTTTATCACTGAATCCACATAGAATATTCCCCAGGGATAACACGGTGATCCTCAGGTTCTCAGGACGAGCGATTCCTCTAGAGAATCCTAAGAAGATTCGGTTGTCCTTGTTGAACTTCTCCGCAAGAACTTTCACCTGACAGCGAGAACACCAGAATTATAATTGAACAATCTTTCTCAAATCAAAATTTATTTCCAACTCACGATTGTAGGATCAGCAATCTTCGATCCGAGGATGGCTATCGTGTCCAAACTCTCTGGGAGAGTGAGATCCAACTGAGACAAGTCCAACTGCATTGAAGCATTTCCAACAAAGTCTTCGTTTCCTACGGGAATAGCTGTGACGAGATTTCCAAGCTCAATGAATGTAAGCGTGTTCAGTTTGTCAGTGGACAGGAACAACTTTTGTGTGAAGAGATCCAAAATCGCTCTTTTCGATTGTAGGTCCCATTCCAAGGCTCCTAAGGGTTCGATGCAGTCGAACAGTTCCATCGGAGTTAGTTTATCGAGATCATCAATTGTCAGGCCGATTGCTGCGGGACCTGCGATCTTAATTCCGTGGCAAGTTATCTGGAAAAAACAAAGCAACGAACATTGTTAAGAGATTTCAAAGAATGGCTTGGAGTTAAATGTAGAGGAGAATAATTACCTCGGCTGGAGAACCGTCAGCTGAAGCGTCTGACGAAGAGTTATCAATTGATCGGCCAAAAAGAAGCTGATCGGAAGCACTGGAACCACCCTGAACTTCGAATTGTCCGTTGGAATTGAATTGGCCGACTCCTTGTAATCCTGTTCCGAATTGTCCTGATCCTTGCAACTGAGCTCCGTTTTGGAGTCCTCCTCCGGCTCCGAATTGTCCTGATCCTTGCAACTGAGCTCCATTTTGGAGTCCTCCTCCAGCTCCAAATTGTCCTGTTCCTTGAAACTGCCCAGAACCTTGGAGTCCTCCACCTCCACCTGCAGCAAATTGATTTCCTCCTTGAAGTCCAGCTTGTCCTTGGAACGTAGCTCCACCCTGAATTCCTCCACTTCCAACACCATTAAACTGATTTCCTCCCTGAGTTCCGAATTGTCCTTGTCCTTGCATCTGACCTTGTTGTTGGAACTGATTTCCGAGCTGACCTCCACCGGGTTGCATTTGAGAGCCTGCTTGGCCTTGCTGTGGGTAATAATACGGAGCCCCATAAGTTCCTGCAGATCTACCCTGCATTACTGGCTCTCCTAGCTGAGTCTGTTGTTGGAACTGGCTTCCAGTTTGCCCTTGGAATTGAGTTCCAGGTTGAGCTTGCAATTGGGTTCCATATTGTCTTTGGTATTGAGTTCCAGGTTGCGATTGTCCTTGCATACCCGTTTGACCTTGCTGCTGATACTGGTTTCCTAACTGACCTCCCATAGGTTGCGTTTGTCCTTGTTGTGGGTAGTAATACGTAGCCCCATACGTTCCTGCAGTTCTACCCTGCATTCCTTGGTCCCCTAGTTGAGTCTGTTGTTGAAATTGAGTTCCAGCTTGTCCTTGGAATTGAGTTCCAGGTTGCGCTTGGAATTGTGTTCCAGTTTGTCCTTGGAATTGAGTCCCTGGTTGGGTTTGGAATTGAGCTCCAGGTTGTTCTAGAATTTGGGAACCAGTGGGTTGTTGGAATTGGGCTCCAGTTACAGCTCCATTTTGGCCTTGGAATTGGTTTGCATTTTGTGCTTGGAACTGGTTTCCAGCTTGCCCTTGCAGTTGGCTTCCAGCTTGTATTTGGCTTGCAGTTTGTCCTGGAAATTGGTTTGCATTCTGCACCTGAGCTCCACTTTGTCCTTGGAACTGATTTCCATTTTGTCCTTGCAGTTGGCTTCCAGCTTGCATTTGGGTTGCTGTTTGTCCTGGAAATTGGTTTGCATTTTGTACTTGGGCTCCACTTTGTCCTTGGAACTGGCTTGCAACTGGGGCTTGGAATGGAATACCTGCTTGTCCTTGGAATTGATTTCCAGTTTGTGTTTGGAATTGGTTACCCGTTTGCCCTTGGAATTGGTTACCAGGTTGGCTTTGGAATTGGTTTCCCGTTTGTCCTTGGAATTGGTTGCCAGATTGCCCTGGGAATGGGGCTGCAGTTTGTACTTGAGATCCACTTTGTCCTTGGAATTGAGTAGCAGTTGGTCCTTGGAATTGGGTCGCTGTCTGGTCTTGGAACTGATTTCCAGTTTGAGCTTGGAACTGATTTCCAGATTGTCCTTGGAATTGGGTTCCCGTTTGTCCTTTGAACTGGGAATCAGCGGGTTGCTGGAACTGGGTTGCTGTTGGTTGTTGGAATTGTGTAACAACTGGGGTTTTGAATTGGGTAACAGCTGGTGTTTGGAGTTGGGTTCCACTTTGTCCTTGGAACTGGTTTCCAGTAAGATCTCCATTTTGTCCTTGAAATTGGTTTCCAGTTTGGACCTGGGCTCCATTTTGTCCTTGGAATTGTGCTCCAGATTGATCTTGGAATTGGGAACCAGCGGGTTGTTGGAATTGGGTTACAGCTGGTTGTTGGAATTGGGTTACAGCTGGTTGTTGGAATTGTGTTACAGCTGGTTGCTGGAATTGAGTTACAGCTGGTTGCTGGAATTGTGTTACAGCTGGTTGTTGGAATTGGGCTCCAGTAACACCGCCATTTTGGCCTTGGAATTGGTTTGCATTTTGTGCTTGGAACTGGTTTCCAGCTTGCCCTTGCAGTTGGCTTCCAGCTTGTATTTGGCTTGCAGTTTGTCCTGGAAATTGGTTTGCATTCTGCACCTGAGCTCCACTTTGTCCTTGGAACTGATTTCCATTTTGTCCTTGCAGTTGGCTTCCAGCTTGTATTTGTGTTGCAGCTAGTCCTGCAAATTGGTTTGAATTTTGTACTTGAGCTCCATTCTGTCCTTGGAATTGGTTTCCAGCTTGTCCTTGGATTTGAGTTCCAGCTTGTATTTGGGTTGCAGTTTGCCCTGGAAAGTTAGCATTTTGTACTTGGGCTCCACTCTGTCCTTGGAACTGGTTTCCAGCTTGTCCTTGCAGTTGTGTTCCAACTTGCATTTGGGTTGCAGTTTGTCCTGGAAATTGGGTTCCAGTTTGTCCTAAGACTCCACTTTGTCCTTGCAATTGGCCAGTTTGTCCTTGAATGACTGGATATGTGTACTGATTTCCATTACTTCCTGCTGGATAAGCGTATTGTGTTCCAGCTCCCACTTGTCCCTGAGGCTGATATTGATATCCATATTGTGTCTGAGGTTGGGTCTGATACTGACCAGTTCCCATCTGCCCTTGTTGTTGTATTTGGCTTCCAATCTGCCCTGCAACTATCGGCTGAGTCCCTGTTGAATATTGCATCCCAACATTTCCCTGGCTAACCTGTCCTTGTGGAACCCCACCCACCATTGTTTGCTGTTGATAATTCGTTGCCGGATAATAACTCTGTCCATATCCTGAGACTTCAGTCTGTGGTACAATCACAGTCGAAGTCATAGGCTGATACGCAATCTCTCCTGATCCATGAACCAAACTGACTTGTCTCCGAACCCTCGCTTTCCACTCAGCCCATCTTCTCATTCTTCTCGGACTTCCCTTCACAACTTCATCACTGGTCTTCACTGAGTTAGCAATCACTTGCGCTGCCTGCGACAACTTCCTCATGACTCCTTTGTACGCTTCCAAGTAATCTGGTCCTTCCGCCAACAACGCTTCCCCACATTCCTCAACCCACCTCGACTCCCGAAGCTTCCCAGGAATCAAAATCTTCCTATCAAATCCACTCTGCTCCAGAATCGGCCTCACAGCTTTCGACAGCGCGTCCGGGCTGATTTGATTCAGGTCTCTCTGAGGAAGGACAACGAGGAGGTCGCCGATGGATGCCAAGTCAAATTCACTCCAACTTGACGTGTCCGTGCCAAACGCCTTTTGAAGGAGAGAAAACCACTTTGTTCTTAGGACTCTCGAGAGACAACACGTCTTTTCTCCAGGAACTGACTTTGATTCCAACACTCCCTTCAGCAGAGATGAGGCCCAGTTTCCAGCGAAAATGTCTTCAGCATAGCACAAAAGGTTCCCCAGTCTTTGGATTCCTTCAGAATCCAATTCAACTTCGTTTGAACTTGAAAAAGCTCTTCCTGCAGCTTGTTGCGGGTTTTTTGGAGGAGCCACTTGAGCTGGAACTTCCTGACCGGATGCAGAAACGTCTGAGACCGTTGCTTCATCATCTCCTATTGACCGTCCTCCGATGTCATCTTCTGGTGCTTCAGCATCATCTTCTGTAGAGCTGGAATCATCCCACGTATCTGTTTCAGTTGCATTCTTCGCTGCAGCTCCCTTGTCGACGTCTCTTCCTCTCCTCCCAGGAAGTCGGGAAGGTGCCGATGTCGTCGGGACCTGAGGAGGAATCTGCTGAATATCCCTAACAAGACTATTTCCGTACCAATGGAGATCCTGAAGCGAAACGAGAGTAAACAACTTCAACATATTCAGACCTCCAATCTCTTCAACAATATTCATCCTCGTTTCCAACGGAAGGACTTCCAAAGTTCGTGTGGGAATTAGAGAAAGAATCTCTCCTACGAGAACAAAAGAGTCACAAAATTACATTTACTTAATCAAGTATGAGTTCATTATCTACTTTCAATTTAATTAATTAATTAACCTCCGATTCCCATAACTTCCCCAGGATTCAACAAAGCCAGAACATTTCCAGAATCCGTTGTGTTTCCACTGAGATTCCTTTTGATCTTTAAATACTCAACTACTTTGTCCAGGAGACAAACTCGGAGGTTCATCGAGAACGACAATGTCGGTTTGAAATGAGCCAGCATACTAATCTCATGTCGGTAGTGGAAGATAACGGGAAGAATGTCGATGGTATCAATGAGCCCCACGTCTTTACACGTCAATCCCAAAATGGCAAAGCTAACTGCGTGGGCACTTCCGAGTGGACTTCGTCCCAGAAGATCCTCAGCAGTCCATTTCGTTGTCTGCGTTTGTTCTCGCACCCAATTCAGCCACAGCGAAAGAATATTCGGAGGAAGGAGCTTCGCTTGAATTGAAGTGATTCCGAATCTTCCAACGGCTGGCATTTCCACGATCGTCTTTATCAACGGTGCCATATTTCTTGAAATCACACGAGGACTAAAAAGGCTCAACAATTCTGAAGGATCTGAAGCACTCAAGACATTCCTCAGGATTCCTGGTTCTCCCAATCGGTGACGGATTCTTTGGGTAATCACAGCCTTCAAAAAAGAAAACCATACATCAAATAATAAGAATATACTTCAGATTCGTGATCAAAAGGCTGCATTTCCAGTAAATCCTAAACATCGAACCTTTTGTGACACCAACATTCCCGACGACTCTTCAATCAACGGCCTCAACACTTCCGGTCTTACAATCAGCGATCCCAACAGCACTTGAGAAATATTGTGAGCAGGAATTCCCCGTTGTAACGGTGCAGGAATGAGAAACACATAATCAGGTTTCAGCCTATCATCAATACTCCTCAAGATAACCGATGTCAAGTACCACACGTCGAAATTCGACAGCTGACTCGATCGGACAGACTGAAGGAGCATCGCCTTCACTCCATCACTCTGCATGTTGGCGACTCCTGGGAACTGCGATCCATTTCTACCTGCATGAATCCAAATAATTAAATATTCCATTAGCCTTCTCTTAATATGCATCCATTCCATATTCAATGCAACACAGGTCACTTAATGGAACTGATGGGAGTCGTGAATTAATTAATTGTCTCTCTCTCTCCTACAGACTCACATTAATCATTCCTTCATTCCTGCAAGCATTTTAATCCCCCCAAAAACAGACTATGCTTCCTACAAAAGTTCTCTTTGTCCTGGAGAACAATTCATTCTCCATGAAACGTCTATAAAAAACTCTATAGACTATTCCAGCATTTCCACATTATTATTGCTGCCACCCCGTGTGTTAAGTAGGTTCATTCGCCTTCGTCTCTCTTTCTTTAAGTATCGATCTCTTTCCCAAAACCTCGGCCCGACTTTCAGGCTCCTTTCAGCTTAAATTGCAGTCTCAGCTTCTTCTACTTTTACTACTTCTTAGCTTCCTACTTAATGCCCAAACAGACCAAACCACTCCACTCTCAGCCATCAACAGCAACCAAGAAATTCTGGAACCGTTGATGTAGGTCACTTCCGGAGGTACTCAACCTCTGTGACCCTTCAAAAGGTCACACTGGAAAAAGTAATCACTTTGTAATCAGTCATGCAACATGTCTCACTTCATGTTCATAGTAAATCTCGAGTGTCCAGTGTCCACTCACTTTGTTGCGTGATCAAAAGTGTTTAATGACTTTCTGCGTGAAAAATTTATAGTTTATTTTGTAAAGATTCTTTGGTGTAAAACCTCCATGCTACTTAATATTCGTAGAATTGTTAGCTTATAAAATAATTGGAATCGCACGAGTAGGATTAATGAAGGGAAGCTATTAATACGAAAAGATTCTTTATGGGAAGCGACGGATAGTTGGCAAAGGCTGAGATTCCTCTCACCAACCAACACGCAATCCTTCCACACTCAACACAACGCGTCTTCTCAACTTCCCTCATCTCGATAACCTTCTCCTTAACAGCAGCAGACTTAATTCTTCTTAATTCATTAAGACACACACACAATCTTCCACCAATTCATCACCGATTCGCATTGTCACTAAACCAATTACAACCTTGTGTCTTGCTTTTGCTTCTCCCGTGACTTTTGAACTTACTATAAAAGAACTAGCAACACACATACACACATCATCCTATATACTCTCATCTGTATTCTTCTTCTATAGATTCCTTTAATAGAATCATACAATCCTAGAATCCTAGCTCTCTCTCTGCTTTGTGTATAGCGTGTGTCGTCCTTTGCAAAGATCATTGGAGACATAAAATGTCGAGTGTCCGAACTTTCTCTGTCGGAACTTGTACAGTGCCGTATTTCTTTCGTCTGCCAACTGCCAACAAGTTCTTTCCGTCTAACAACTCTCGTCCTTACTTTTACTAGTTTTACTATTCCAACATTTCCATCTACAATTCTACAAACTACAAATGCCCCATTAAACTCGTAGGCTGCCAAATTTCAACCGTAAATCTGTTCATTACGAAATAAAATAACTCTTTCCCAACCAGAGAAGATGCATTCTTCAGATTAACTAACGCTCTCTCTCTCAATTCTTTCTAGAATTCTAGGCCAATTATATGCGTAAAACTCGTTAAGAGTTACACCACAAGCACAACTACACACAGTCATTCATATTAAGCTAAGAATGCTTTAAGAAAATAAATGCTTGTCCAGCTATGAAACACAGCTTAAAAATGAACTAACAACTACACTGACTTCCTTCGTATTTGACGTGGCTGGTGGTTGTAGTACTTAAAAGGCTGAAAGGCAAGAAATCTAGAAATCCAACACCCAACCTAGAAAGCTAGAATCTAAAAGCTAGAAAGTCATTTCGCAAACGTGAATGCCTACCAGCCATGCAAGCTTCTACAAACTACCAAAACCAAACTACCTACCTACGTCCTTTTGAGTTGACTAGTACTTTTGTGTATGTGTGTGTGTGGAACTGTGGAATATTCGCAAATATATCTGGACACATCTCCTCCCGAATGTCTCAGTTCCACGCAGACTTCTTTCTCGCAAACACTTCTTTCCGACAACATCCAAAACATCGCCAATCCAAAACTTAAATATTTTGACTTTCCTGTCACCACAGAATCTTGGAACCCTCTCATCCATCAGCCCACAAGGTATTTCAATCAAACTAAAAGTTACTCTTAACTATCGTCTCAATTCCCCCCAGAATCTTTTAATCTTCTATTAAAATATAACATGCTTTCGTAAAACTAGCTTTTTCAACTCTAGGATTTTAGAATTTACGAACACAGTTTACACACACAACATTACATATTCATGTGTACGTGCTGTAGCTTATGGAATAAATTTAGAAGAACACATCTTGGCTACACCAATATCCATCATCATCATCATTATGACCTTTATGTACTTCATGTGCAACTCCTACCGATAGACTTTTATTTTTAGACATTTCTAATGAATCTACTATCTCCCGTATGTATTCATGTAAGTCTCTCTATAATAGTATTATAATAGTGAGAGCCTCTTTGAAAAGCTCAGCTAGGAGAGAGCTTAACATACTAAATTACCATGAAAGACTCCCACTTCACCACGCAATTTACTTAATTTTTCAAACACAATTCTGTTTGCACTTCCAGTTTTCGCGAATCACACTTTTTTGCTTGAGAAAACACTAAAGTGAAATAACACGGTTTGTTAGTAAGTCATTAGTTAAACAATAATCTGCCTCCACGCGTCTTGAATGCTCAGCACAGCCAACAGTGAAGGTCAAACTTAATGTCTCTTTCGTGAGAATTTAAATATGACCTAATCTGTAAGACTGCAAAGTGCAGAAAGTGCTGAGACGCTTAATTGCTCGTGATATGCTTACACACAGCTCTCACACTAAAAAGTAAGAAGGTGATGAAAGCAATTAGACGCTCACTTGGCACTTAAACAGGTAGACTGGAGAAAAGGTGACTCATCCTTCTGACTCACCCACTCACATAGGATTTGTTCCTTAAGTTTCCACATTTTCTAATTGACATTAAGAGCAATTAAATCTTATATTATAATTTCTTATATTGTCAGCAGACAGAAAATAGACTGATGCAAGGAGAAGAAGGAATTCTATATCCGTGTATTATTATCTTGCTTCAATTTAACATTCACAAGACCCTGAGACTTGACAAAAGTAAAATAATTCCCGAAGTAGCCTTCATCAAATAATCACTGATCAATTAAGTCTCTGAATTTTGTAATAAACTACTGTAATTTTGCTGCGGTTGTCTTTATAAAGGAAATCATAAGAAGATCATTCATAAAAATGCATCTGTTGTCCGTGTAAGTAACACAACAGTCTACAGTCTTTATCTGGACTTTAAATCTGATCGTGACTCAGGTAAATTAAGCGCAGAAAGGTAAAACACCAAAGCTCGAAGCATTCTCATTAGTAATTATCTTCTTCCCTTGTTTGTCAGTCTCACAAATATCTTCATGAAACCTCACTACTAACGATAATGCAGGCCAATCAGACATGAACTCTAATTGAAGCGAAATCACTCTCTGGTCAATCACAAGACTCCGTAGACAGTCACAGTCCACTAACTCTAATAATTGTGTTAAGCATACACTCCCTGTCATTCCTACATCCTCAATTCCAATAGGAGTTTATGGAATCCTATTCCAGCCGTTTCAACATTCTAAGCCCAAATCAAACTCTTCTAACGAGTCTTTATCACGTCATGAAAGTTCCCAAATGTTCCTACGTCCTGCAACACTTCACAACACTTCTTGGTCTTTTCTCTATCCACATTTCTAAAATCTACCGTTTGCAATTATCGTTTAGAGTAAATAGATTATTCCGCCCAACACAATCCATATTTCAACTAATCTCAATTATCGTTTCCAGTAAACCCGTGAAGAATCATTATGACTCCTTCAATGTCTGTGCTGACCCTCCTGGCCTTCACGACCTTCCTGGCCATCTCCTCCGTCTCCGCAGGAGGCGACAAAGGATACCACGAAGAATGCAGTATGCTCAGTCAAGTCACAAACCTCTTCACTCAAGACAAAGCTGATGAATCGAAGAAATGCAACGACGACAAAGGTCTCCACTGTCTCGGAGACAAGTGCGAATGCACTCCAGGCAAAACCTACGAAAAGGGACTTTTCGGAACGGGATTATTCGGACAGGGAAAATGCGTAGGGGCTGCCAATCGCCCGTGTCTCTCTTCGGAGGAATCTCAGAGATGCGTCTCCAACTCCGAATGTACCGGACTCCTTTGCATCTGCAAGGAAGGATACTCCGCAACTTCGGAGGGACACTGCAGCAACGGAGCCTTCAGAACGAACGGAGGACCGTCCTCAACTTCACTCTACCTTTTCGCCCTCATCTCGTCGCTCTTAGCTTTCCTCAAAAATTAAACCCTTTCTGCCATCCAACACCTCCATTAGATGATAGTTTAGATTTTTAGATAATTAAAACAATCTTAGCTAATTAATTAATTAAGCTACAATGTACTATTGGTAGTCTTTCATTCATTCTGTCTTGTGCACAGCAATAACTCCAGCTCCCGTCATAAATGATTTTAATTCCCATCCTTCCCTGTGCATAGGCTATGCTACTATGAATTATGAATACATGTACTATTGATTATTTCTGAAAACTGTTCACAATATTTCTTAGAAACTTTTGTCTTCATGAGGATGATTAATAAAAGACACAGAGGAGATCCTTAAGTTTCCTAAAAGCTTCATAGAAGGTTCCAAACTTCCAAACTCACCTGGAATCATAATGTGATCCTTCCTATTCTCAAGATTGTTGAAGAAATGGGGTCCAATCTTTTGGACGACGCGAGAAAGAGACTCTGCCATTTGGGAAGGAGTCGACATCGTCGCCAATTCCAGGAGGACTCGTTTGATGTTCTCATCTTGGCCGACCATCCATTCGGGTGACTGGGACGAAGAAGGCATTCCCACGGCAGTTAAGTTGTTCTGAGGTTGGAGGAGAAGTGGAGGAGGTCTTCCTCCAAAGCTCCCAGGATTGCTATTCATTTGTGGAGGAGGTTGGAAGTTGGAAGGAGGAGGTGCATTTCCAAACTGAGATGGAGGAGGTCTCACTGGGGCCTGCGGAGGACCTCCTTTTGGAAGACCGATTGGGGGTATTCTTTGCGCTGAAGATCATTTAGAGCAACGTTAATCAAGCGTACTCAATTACTCTAAAATAGTTCAGAAGGATTTGGTTACCATTAGATTGGGCGACATAGTGGAAAAGACTCCAGAAAAGAAATGTAGCCGACAAGAGGATCACTTTGGTCCCCATTCTTCGCCAACATTTACTTCCCTATTCCTTCAAGCGTTTCCAATTTCCAGGAACGGGCCTTAAGGTTCCTCTCTCCTTTCTGCAGGGCGGACAACTCACAATTCTGAAACCGGACTTTGTCACAAGCAACTCACCAGCCAACTACACGAAACCTTTAAGGCTAACTTCATTTCTCAAGACTCTCTACACTTCTTGTCTCCTTATCTCTTCAAGAAGATAAGCAAATCGGACTACTGCCACCAAGTGTTCCAAAAAATGCCACAAATGTTCCTTCCATTCAGTCAGGAGACTTCTGGACGATAGTTAAGAAATGACAACGACCTCCCAGGATTTCCATAATTGAGATCTCCCATTAAAGAAATGCAGAAGGAATACAGAAAGACATCTTAGCTTCAGTTTTTTACTTTGTACTTCAAGATTCAGAGATTTATTAATTCTACCAATCGTACTGTTCTGCTGAGTGATGGGAACGACACGGCTACAAAGTCTGCCGTGCCTTTCTTAACATGATGACAACAATAATAAAAGTCCTAGTGAGGATTTAAAACACACACGCACACAAGTTCGCATTTGATGCGAATTATACAAAGACACACACATGAAAAACACCTGAAAAGTCAAAACTTAATAATCCCGAATAGAATTAAAGCTAAGATGAATGTGATAGTTACACATGTGTACTTTGAACAGTTTTTTAAGGATGTTTCCGAGAAAGATTTTGATTATTATGCTACGGTGTTACAAAGCATTGAGGAGAGGGCTACTTTTTAGTTTAGTTCTTTAGTTGCTCCGATCTTCTAGATTTCTAGTTTTAAGGTTTTTAGGTCTTCCTCACACTTTTTTAACCTTCTGGTGTTCTCGAGTGACGACGAGGACGTGGTGCTCATGCGGAGCTCTCGTTCGCCCCCTCCTCACCTCCTCCGTCTCCTCCCTTCAAAAACAAAAGACAC
>JAQGAD010000813.1:0-28151 GCA_034696625.1 Isotomurus palustris
ATCACTTACATTATTATGTGCTTACATTTTACATTGAATTTCCCTTGCAGTGATATTTCTCACTTGATTGAGCTGATAGAGAGTAAAGCAGAAGCATCGCAAATGTTCGGAATGTGGGTGATGTATCTTTTGGTTCAATTATGTCGTAAGTTATGTTGGAATACTTATTGTTTTCTAGCTAATTAACATTCAACCTAATCCCAATCTATTTCTCAACTGAGTAGCTGAAACCTACGTGCCAATGATGATGCCTTATTTCAAAAGATCCAAAGTAATTGCAGAATCCCCATTGAATATAAACCGTCCATTTACAATTCGATACCTGAAACCTGCGTTGTCAATAATCTCCACCTATCAAATCGAGCAGTCCAACAAGAATATAATAATAAATCCCACAACGTAATGATTACTTGTATAGTGTGAAAACACAGATAGTTTATTGTACATCATAGAAAAATACATGCATAAAGCATAGTAGTGATAAGTTTCCATTCAAAATCAACTCGAAATCTTTTTCCTACTAAACCCGTAAAGCCGCATACTGGAAGGAATCATCTTCACTGTTAAATAATAAGTAGGAAGTACAGAGTATAATATAACTAATATAATTTCTTAATTCACGAATGACGTTAATCTACTTTGAAGGAGTCATAGCGTACTAAGATGTGCTTAAGAAAAGATAAGATCATCTCATTAAAAGTTGAAGGTAGCATTACAAACCAAGTGCACAGTCAACAGTAAAAAACTCAGAGTAAAAAACACAGCTCATCTGGGAGCAAAGATATCTAAACTAACTACAAGTACACTACAAACTACATCTAAAATACTGAGGCTTCCACAGCTCTTGACGTTACCAGTAGTCTCATTAGCTTAATAACTTCTGTCCCACACTGATTACCACAGGTAGCGTACTGGGACAGATTTTTCAGCAAAGAAACAATTTTATGGTTTGACACACACAACCTTTTCTACGAGAGGAAGTATCTAATCTCAATTGACGCAAGTAGAACTTTGGTGTCAATTTTTGGTACGTCAAAATTTTGATTATTACAATTTAGGACTCATTTTTACTATTTCTTATTTCGACTGACTTGTGGTTAATGTAGCTGAGCTTATGTAATTATTACACTAACTTCATTATAAACATTTAACAAAGAATGATATGATGACACTATACGTGAATCTACGTGATAGAAAAAGCTATCTCTAGATTCTAGAGTCTAGATTATTTTCTACATGAGCTGGAACTCATTAAAATTGTACGATGTGTAAAATCTGTCTTAAAATAAACAGTTTGCTCAAAAAACATTCACATATGAATATAAAACGGTTTTATAGTTTAGTGACTATATCTGCACGTTCCTACATTTCAGTCAGTTCTCGGGATTGTAATAATAGTTAAGTAAAAATAGTGGTGATGAATTCAATTAATTTTCTTAAATCCTAAGTAGAAGCTGTGATTAAGATGATGGTGCTATGGTTGTAGTAGTTGTGGTCCTCGTTGCGCTTGGGGGTTTGTTACGGTGCCTCGTTATATTTCTGCATCGGTAGATGTAAGCAGGTACGTTGATATCGTCGTCGACTCGAATGCAAGTGTCCTTAGGGTTGCATCGACACCTAAGGATCAAAATCACAACATTCTGTTAGTCCCACGTTCAAATAGACACTTAGAAACTTATGAAAAAACTAATTAAAAACTTGACAACTTACGAGCTGGCCACGTAGTAAGAATGAGCTCGCGTAGAAGGATTGTAAACTTCCCATCCACAAACATCGGTACTACTGCAGGTTGTTATGATATCCACGACATTGCTTGTTGTATCATTTGGAATAATTGACCTCTGCAAATAACAACGATGCGTGAAGAGTAAATTAAATTGTTTTGATGGATTTAAACGAGGTCTTTGTGTTATGGTAGATTACATTCAATCATCCCCTTTCCAAATGTTTTTGTTTTCAAGTGCCTACAAACTACAAAAACGATTCTATTATTATTATTGCTTGAAAACAAATAAAACCTGAATTTTCATATAAACATAAACATGTTTGAGGTGAATGAATTATTATGTGTTTGGATGTGAATCCCCTGTGTAAGTAATAATATTATCCAATACAACTGGAACAAGCTAGTGTCCTGCATAAACACAACAACTGAACAATGAATGAACGATGAGGGTTTTAGCTTATTGCAGTCTTCAAAAGTACAAGTAAACAGTAAAGTAGTAAGTATGCTGTTTACAAGCGACGAAAACTCATTATTTCCTGACAGGACCGGTATGAACCAGCCTTTTAAACACTAAATCACCATCTGCATGAAAACTGTTGACAGTTTGATTATCTTCTTGGGTTTAATGTTTTCATAAGTACCGAGGGTAGTCAACACTTTATGAGTTGAACAAATGAGAGGAGAGAGAAAGCATCTAATAATTGGTAATTTCAATGTTGAATTACTTTAATTGCTTATCATTTTCCAGATGATTGCATATTACATTAATCTTTACACACAGAAGAGAGAGAAAGCAGTCGACCTCTAAAATTTCAATCTAAATGTCAAGCAGGTTTGGAAACGAATGTAAATTTTGTGCTCAACACGACACGAATGACGCACGGCAACCGTCAAATCGACTCAAGGGAATTACAATTAGCAATTCGAAGAAAGTAACAAGGACAATGACAAAGCTGACTTTCCTTCATCCAATTTCTTTCTCCGTGTCTTTGCAACAAGCAATTTGAACAAAGTTCCCATGCTACAATTACGTAGAATGACGTGGCTGTATTTTTTCAAGATTCTGTGTGTGTGTATGTGTGTGTGCGAGAGAGAATATTTAGTGAAGACCATATACTGAATGAATAAGTCCAAAACTGTTACGCAAGCCAGGAAGGATTGATGATGATCAATGATCTTTTACGAGATGGATCATCACATGACAGGACAAAGCCAATAAAGAACTGGTGTAGAATTTAAGTGACATCATTACAGCCAACAGTATAAGGACAAACGAGGAGAATGAAGCGTCTGGGTCAAACGAATAATGATTTACAATGAGGGAAGCCTTTAGACAATGACGGCGATTGACGAAGAAGCCTCTAACAGGGCTTGGTTTTTTAGGGAAATGCCTGTAATAATTTCTCCGTAGCGTTAAGGGTGAGGAGGATTCATCGATAAGCTTCTTGTAGTTGATGAATGAAATGCTTTGTTCTTCCAGAGACAAGTTTTTCTGTCACTCATACACTTCTGGAGTATACGAACAAAGCTAAGCGTTCATTCAATTGGTCAGCTTGACTCATCTAATCGCACTCAATTGATATGAATTCCAATTCCCTACGCGATAAAGCTAAACCTTCATTATTCATTCATTTACTCAGCTTCTTTTACATAACAAACGACTTCATTAGTTTATGGGCTTGAATGGAGAAAAATGCGACGCAATCATTTCTCCAAATGGCTTTTGTACCACTTATCAATCACTAAATTATCAACTTTGAGACAGAGATGTCTCAATCTTTTTGCGTCGTAGCGTATAACTGCCGTTCAATTAAGGGTATCATTCTCCCTACATTATTACAGCTACACTTGAAAGATAAGTCATTGATCGCTACAAATGATCAGAACAAGGAGAGTCTCTTTTAAAAACTGGGAGAAAATCCTTTGATTACATACACTTTCTTCTAACACTAGCTAATAGGATGTGGATAATGCAAAGGAAGAAAATGAAAGCAACTGATGTGTTTTTTACATCTCTGTCATCGGGTAGTAAAGATGAGTTTTGAGAGATTTGTCACCATCACATGAAGAGAGCACAACGTGATCCCATCTCTTTAAGCGACGCATGTCATTGTGTATATTGGATGCATATAGTTTCACATGAACTCCTCTCGTAAGCTTGTAAATTTCGAGAACACCTAACACTACACACGAATTAATTTAAATTACATAGTATTAAGAAGATGCTCTGACGTGCGAACGAAAGCGAGGTTTTCTAGGGTAAATGACAATGCACTGCAGCAAAGGCCAACACTGAAGTCTACGAAAAACTTTAAATTACTTCTTCCGTTTTGAGTTCATTTGAACAATCATTTGCATCAAATATGCCTAACTTGTAAAACTACAATGGTAGTTCATTCAGCGTTTGACGTAAGTGATATGAATATATCCCTGCACTACATGCAACGCTTGTTTTAAATTGGCATTACATGCTACAGAAAAGCTAGGTCACTTCTGACGTTAGCGGTATTAATTAAGGGCTGTCGACCAGAGTGATGCGAACGATACTTAAGCCAAGCTTAGCGTGACAGAAGAGTAATTTTGTGTCAGAACCAATTTACAATTATATAAGGTGTCATACAGTAAACTATGCAGACAGGCACTTTTCGCACTCATGCCTGTATAGCCTTTCCATTTCAATTAAATGTACGTGCTTTCTACATTTGTATTCCAGTCAACAACAGTCAACCATGTTAAAAGTTGTGCATTTATCCAACATCTATTTTAATCTAAATCGTATATTATATCGCATGTGACTTACGTGCAAGTTCACAAGCAGGTTTACAGATTCAGTAAATCAGCTACGTAATTAAATAAGTATACGAGTATACCCTTTAAATAAATCAATAGATCAACTATCAACCAACCAAACAGATAAGTTATGCACGCCTGGTAATTTAAAGTGGATCAAAACTACCTACGCATTTCTCACAGATCTCCCCGTACCCACCTAACTCATCTGAATTCTTGTCTCTCAGTCTGAAATGTCTGAATGAGAATTTACATTTTACATACGCAGAACGCAGATGTTACGGATGCCATTAATACTAATGTATTGTAAGTATGCTCATTCATAATACACTCACAGCTTTACAATAGTGCAACACACTACCCTGAATTGCGTCAGAAGGAAAGAACAAGTTGAAGTCTCGTGATGATGTGTCATATGCGCAAGATGATCGATGAATGCAAATGGATTAGTTCAGGTATGTAGATGGAAGACGCGCAACGAGTGTACCTGAAACCACTCAGCGTTCTTTGCAAAAACGACAAATTATTGAATCATATTTCTACTTAATATTAATAACACATCTTTCCCTGTTTAAGGTCAATATCACTTCAAGTGTGAGTTACAGCAAGGTATGCAAAGCGACACACAGAAAAATTGCAAAAAAATGACAATGGTATCTTTCAAACTTTCAACTATCATCACTCCCGACGGGAATTCCAAATGTGTGTATATTAAAAATTGAAACGTTTTCTTACATGCAAGAAATTCATTTAACTTGACCGACGAGTCACTTTAAACTTTTTGGAAATTGACGTGTGTGTGTGTAAATGTCTCTCGTTCGACAAGGTTTGCGGTTTTACGAGGAGTAGTTGGGAGACAGCCAACAAGTTCGTTTCTCGTTATGAATGATCATTTTATTAATCTGCAATCTGCAGAGAGACATCACTCCTATTGAACACAGTCTACAGTCTACAGGTTAAAGTGAGGTTTTATGAATTAAAAAATTGAGTTGGAAGTTGGAATAAATATGCCACATTCGTTATGGAATATGATTGCAGAAAACCCCTTAATAATGATATAGAGTGTTTGCTAGTAAATGAAACTTTCGCTCAAGGCTATTTTACTAGCCTTGCAGTTTACTCCTCGGGAGAGTTCTTTCAACTGGCTTCCCAATTCCCAATTATGATTATGTCCTAACTAATCCTAACCTAATAGTAAATGAATGAAGCATTCTCTACGCCTGTTTCTGATGAATGGGACGATTTCCTTCGTGGAAAACACATTAGCTTTTTTTGCTCTCACTTTAAATGTATGTTCCGATGCCTTGCTACTTTTTCATTGGTACGCAGACACAACCAACACACTCATTTAACCTTTTTACTTTTTACTACTAATCTGTTTGTGACTACGCACGAACTTTGCAAAATACTACAAAGTTAATTTATCTCAATCAACGGATGATGGAGTATTAGATATTCGGGTTTGTAAATTGACTGGCTATCATATCTGTGTGTGTCTGCAAATTCCTTGCACCAATAATATTATGTAATTTATTATTCCTTTCCTTTCCTTCCATGTAAATATTTTGCAACCGATGATAAATAGTAAATACACGTTCCAGGAATTAATGACATGAGATTATTTTAACGACTAAGCGATTCATTAAATTTAAAAAGTATTTGGAAGGAATTATTATACTACAAAATGATGTCATGTTTGATGTTTTTAGACGAGGTTTTTTGTAGAACGATATCTAAAGAATTCTAGATATCATTTACGCATCAACAACATTAATTTATTAATCGCGTTAGAGATTTTCCAAGAAATCTAGTTCAACGAAGTTCTTATCAGTTTCAGCAGATGCTGCCTGGACATTTATGCCACTGAAGACTGCTAACTGAATTAAGAAACTGAAAGCCATGTTTGCTTTCAAAATGTTACAAGTAAATGTAATGGTTATTTGATCTACAAAGGCCACGAAGTACAAGTAGAACCAATATTTGGATTAATACGGGATTCTCATTATTTACTCAGGACTTCAAGGATATATTTCAACCACTGACAGTACAGTAGACGGAATTCATAGGCATTCTCATTGTGTACCAGTTAGTACGATTTAGTGTTTAATTAAGCTATCAATGTTGGCTCATAATATGAAAGGTGCTGGAACTGCTGGAATAGATAAACTATCTTCTTATCTTCCCTAATTTTTATTCTTCAAACGTACAAAGGTACATCCCAAACAAACACCACACATAGCCAAATGTGACATAAAATGTTCCTCCATTCATTAGAACAATTTATATTGTTTGATGACCACACATTCCTACCCAACCAATGAAACTCGAGAACTTTTTTTCTCAATTGATTTCTGTGTGGCGAACAGTCACACGGTTTCATTTCACCAGCGCCTTTGTCTTCAAGGATGTTGATAAGATAAAATGAATTCTAAGGAGTTATGAAAGTAACATGACAGTCCCCATTGTACAGTTTCTCAAAAAACCAAACACAGATCCACAGCTTGACATCTGTTACACCAAATATTTGAGAATTGAGATAGTTTATCTCACAAAATTAACTAATACACATGCTACATGCGTGAATTCCCGTTTGTAACGATGTACTGGGTGAAATGCTATTAGTATTTTTTGTTCTGGGAGATAAAAAATGGACTTTGAAAGTCAAAAAGATTTACAGAGACCACTGACCAGAATGACATTCAAATGATCGATGAATAGTACCTTATCTGTTCATGAATTTCATGCATGTGTGTGAATGTGTGTGATTGTGAATAAGTGTGTATGTCGAAAGGTAAGAGTTCAAAGTATTATTAAGGAAAACAAACCTTCACGGCTGCACCATCAGCAGAGGTAGTGAATGAAATGATTACAAAGGTTGTGATGAGGGCGGCTACCACAGGTAGACTCACTTTGGACGATAATGAGTTCATTTTTAGCTTCAGGTTTGTGTTGTGTTTGACTTAAGTGATGGGAAATCAACTGTAACAACGAGAGAAGACAAAACACAAAGTTAATTAGTGAAAGGTATTCATCAGCACTTTGTTAAAATGTCAATGGGACTGGCAACAGGTTGTCATAAACGGGTATAGCAGAAACTAGGAGAAATTAATGTAAGCCGGAAGGAAGGTGTAGGAGGACTGGGAGGGATTGAGTGGGTAGAAGTCACTTAATATTGTATACAGATGAAGTGCTCTACACACACAGAGAGAGAATAGAGAAAGTCAAAAAGTAGTTTCGGAAAGTAAACGCGCGTGGGAGTGAAAGTTAAGGCGTACGTGATTAAATACGACTACGCCGTTGTCAGAGAAAGTCCCATGTTTCTTCATTTCCTCGACACACACTTTCCCTTATCTCTTTTACTGGTTGCTGTGTGTCATCCCATTCACAAGCGCACAAAATTCGCTTCACTCAAAAGAGAAGAACCAGAAGAAGTCAAAGTCAACAGAACAACTTCTGCTCTTGTTTTCGTGCCTCCCAAAGCATGCAAAGAAAGTGGAGAAAGCTAAGGAAGGAATACAAGTCGGCTTCTAGGGAATTCTACAAGTGAGCAATTTACTAAGAAAGGAAACGCAGTTTTGTATGACGAAAAAAAGATTGAATGATGTTTTTGACAGAATTTCGTAGGAAAACAAGTCTGAATGTGCGTTTATCAAGGGAAATTGAGACGGAGACAGCACCTGTGCGTATTTTGCATTAGGAAGAGAAACAATATTGTGAAGCTTACCAAATAGATCTCCAAAGGTTCCTCGATGAAAATCAATGAATTGCGCGTCTTCCTTCGTAAAGGTGAGGGAGAACGGGTAGGTTTCGTAGGTTTCGTAGACTTGAGAGATTTAAGAAATCGACTGTAAACAGCTCTAATAACGATGAAAGTTTATCTTTTGTTTGTATGGAAAATGTCCCTTCGGTGCTTTTTCCTCAGATGGTTTCTCGACGGATTGACAGATCAGACTGAAATGAACTTTGTTGCTGCAGCTCAATTATATACCACTGCCCTACCACCTTAACTTAACCCCTTCGGGCAATGCTGGGAATTGGTTTGAGTGGTGCAATAGTAGTACACTACTGACTTGTGTATGTATGTATCACTCGATCCTCTGTGAGTTTAGTTAGTTTAGTATACAACACACACACACTACAATTCGTAGTCAGTAAAAAGAACCTCATCGGCTCTTCTCATCACTCTTTCATCTTTCACTACATTTTTACATGTTTCACTTTAATCGCACACGAGAGAGAGTATTTTTACTGCAACATACTTCTCCATGTGCTCATGATGATGCTCATTAAAGTTGTTTACTACACCGGTGGGTATATTATTTAAAGACTCTTATTTCGCTGTTAATGCACGAAAATTGGGAATTAATGGATGAAAATTGGGAATTAATTTGGGAAAATTGGAAACGAATGAATATTGAGCCTGAGGGAAGATGTGACTCAATGTACCTGATTTAATGTTTTAAATATTCATGAGGAAACGAGATATGAAACCAGAACACCTGGTTTTCACAGCCGAGAATATTCCGTTCAAATCTGTCAGTTAGATTGATTGCCATATTATTTACATGTAAATGTACTACTAGCTACGTAGTAAAGCTACTGTCTGTGTGAATGTGAATCGACTTCTTCTACGACAGACAACTCGGAGCCTCTCCTTCTCAGAAGATCCATCTCGTCGGTACTACGAACTCACTTGTATCTCCTATATGGAGTAGGAGATCAATTTATAACGTTCTTCAATTCATCATTTATTGGTTTCGACTCCTCTGCTCAATCACAAACATCAAATATTGATTATCTTTCAATGAAGAAGAAGAAGGAAGGTAGTTAAATAAATTGCCTTGTTGCTAGCTGAAAATGCTGCGGGGAATTAATAATTCACTCTCCTCAGTAGAGGTGATCAAGTAGATCAAGTCTAGTAGAAGTAGAAGTCAATTATCTGATGACTAAGAAAAAAAGCTATTTTCGAAAATGACGTAAGGTAGTCTCTGATTTGTGTAAGGGAAGCACGTAGGGATGCATAATTCTCTCTTTCTCTAGAAATAGCTGAGTTCTGAGTTCTGAGTGGCAGTGCTCTGGTTTCAAAGTTTCAACATCTTTCATATGGGTTTCATCATCGTATGGAAAGTGCGTGAAATGTTCAGCATCGATTGCGTGAGCTTACAGCTCACATTTCTCTCGCCTGATTCTCAGGAAACTTGGTAATTCTATCGTCCTCTATTATAATAGGGTGCCGTTTCCGATTGTCTGTCAAATCCAAAAAAGGTCTACGCGACAAGACTCACGTAGCTGGAACTGTGGGATGAACCAATGGAAATGGGAGTGGATGCTAAACCAACCAGATTTCTTGTTTAACAAGTTCAGCTCAGGCGATACAAAGTGACTTGACGCTGGGGTCATGTAAATGCCTAAATGGATTTCTGATGATTATTTTCACAGAAATAGGGGATGTGAGTCAGTTGAGGTACTTGCTAGTGTTAGTACACACTACACTGTAGTAAGTAGGCAGTTATTTAATGGAATTTCCAACTATACTCAATTCCAGAAAAGGCATAATGCATATCATTGCTTTTTCTGTTTCCTTCTTGGAATTTAATTTCAAGTTATGACTGCGTAATCACAAATTCTGAATCATTAATGGCACTCAAGAAGTTCCTTCAATCAAACTTGTCTTCGAAAGTGATAGTATTCAACTTTTTATTTATAGTCTCATCAAAGATTTAGTCCCACGTACGCATATTGTCAATGTATGTGAGTCTGAGGATGGAGAAGGAATAGGAGGATGTGAGTCGTGCATTACTCTGCATCTTAAAAAGTCATGAGGCATCGTATCTTAAACTCAAAGTACTTTTGTAGTAAAATGCAAGTTATTTAGGGGAAGACTTTTAAAATGGCAAGCCTGCAAAAAAACTAAATCACTTCGTTCGTATCGCTTTCAACTAATCTCAAGGAAGTCCCAAGGAGAGAGTAAAAAGTTTAAAGAATCTAATTAAGCTGGATTATATTGTCATGCTGAAAACACGTTTGTCTGTGTCAACCTAACACTATTTTTGCATCATCTTCATTCAATGCTTTCTACAAGGCACAAGGTACTTGTTGGCACTACGGCATTTGTTGCATACTTTACTGTCTGGTAGATTGCACACACTTTAGCTGTGGAATTCTAGTGTAAACCACAACCTCGATAAGAGTAAAACGGAATTCATTCACAAAAAGTGTCGTGATGGGTTCGAAGAAGACTCTTCTGTTGAGTTGTACAACTACAACTACTACGGAGTACTACGGAGTAAGAATGCAGAGTAGATTTTCATGCAATTCAATCCAATTCTTATTGGCAAACATCACAAAATTCAGGGATTCAGAGTAATGACTTTGACGAGAGACGAGTCACGAGGAGACAACGTTCAGATTACAAGTTCAGTCTCTGTTTATTCATGTCATAGTGCAAATCGCAGAATTCCTAGAAATGATTCATTCATTGTGAATAAAACACACATGTGTGTGATGATAAGCAGACTGGAGGAATCAATGTGAAAATGACAGTCGAGTCAGGCGACTAAAAAGTAAAAAGAGTCTGTCTCCATGAAATTCCGCAACAAGCAACTGGGAGACTGGGACTGAGAAATGCGAGCAAATGAAGAGTCATTTGTTTGACATTCTTCTGTGAGCACATACCTGTGTGTGTAGTGTGTGTGAATGACAGAATGACTGTGTCTGTGTCTGTCTGAAAGTTGAGGTTGTTTGATAAAATGTGCATACCAGAAATACACTGTAGATTATATGAACTCCAATTTCATGCGATTAAAAACTCATACGCATATTTTATCGTATGATGCCAATTATTTCCACTAACATGTCTCTACCCCTTCCTGCAACAGACGTGGCGTCAACTGAAATGATGAAATAACAAGTGGCAATGAACACGGGTACTTGCGTCATGTGTGAAACAGAAACATATCTTTTCTCGAAGTTCTTTATTGCGTACAGTTCGGGGAATTACGAGCGATGAAAAGCCCCAGTTTAAATATATGGGATCATGTGGCAGACTGTGTTAGGACGTTTATAACATTAAACAAGTGTGAAATGAATATGGGCATTCAAAGTACTTGAAAATGAAGTCCAAGTCGGACGAAGTCACCCTTTCTCACTCGAGAGTGTCTCCTATCTGATTTTGAAGGAATATTTTTTGTCCAAGTAAAGATTACCGTGAAACACGAAAATGTAGGAAACATCTGGCAGTTAATACATCATGACACATGAACGATTACTATTAAGTGTTTCGGAGGAACAGAAGCACGTTTGTTTTTACTCATAAAACTTATTCATAGCTTGAGAAGAAAATCGATTAAATTCAATCTCACCGGAATTTTACTGAGCTGTATCTTTTTGTTTGTTAGCAAATTAGATGCAAAATCGTTAGTTTTCCAAAGTGAACTTTGCGAGATTTCCAACACTACTTGAAGATCTAATAATTAATCAGCTTACTGACTAGTAAAAAATACGATAATATGCTGAAATAAACTAGCAAATTAATGTCAGCAGTGTCTATCTCAACAAAACATTTTATTTTAAAACCCACGTTACAACGGGAAACAATGTAGATAAAAGAAACGATTACACGCAAATAATAAGATAAAACTGAGTTTTCAGGAGTGAATTTGCATTTACTAGTTTCCAAAAAAGGCTCTATATAGTGCTGCATAGAGTTGCATCTAAGTTAATTTGAATAACCTACATCAATATCTAATCTACAGCTATTTAGTTAAAATATTGTATCAGACAGCAATTATTTTTAATCAGGTGAGTCATCACATCGCTCACTTCTGTAAGTTTTTCGTGGAGGCTTTTTTGATTGCATAGATCAAGTATTGGACTCCGGTTTATAGTTTCATCGTTTTGTTTTGAACAAATTAAATCGAATTAAATATTCCTCGAGAAGGAATAAAATTAAAAGCTTTTGTTTGTCTATGCATTGACAAATTGTACACTGTAAATAAGATGTGAATTAGGAACTACATATTATGACATGCAGAAATGTGTTTCACCTTCGATTCAGTTTCTCTTAAAATGAGACTGGCGAACACGTTATAAGCCTTTTAAGGTCGAATTTTAATCTAGTGAGATGTGTTGGGGCAATACAAATGATATACGCGTAGCTGAAAAAGTCTGTGAATTCTTCTCTGCGTGTGATGATGAGATATCAATAAGTAGTAATGATACAAGTAGAATTTGGATCAATTAGAATCTTTGGACTGGAGGTTTAAAATCTGATTATCCTCATCTCCTGCATCTTTCTGTTCATCTCCGTCATCCTGAACAACCTCCTCATCTTCCTGCGACTCCCTTCTTCTCTTTGGCTTCGGAGATCTGAAAACCAGGAACAAAACCAGATTGTGAACACCCCAAGTTCCACTTGTCCACCTCAACCAACATAGTTCTTTATGCTGAGACATTTAATACGGAAAATAGGGGCAAACATTCACACACCGTTTCACACAGCGAGGTGTCATATTCTCAACTTAAAACACCCGAAACCCCAAAACTGCACGCTGACATTGACAAGATGAAGATACTTCTTCTTTTGTAACACCCTTTCGAGATCGTACGATGTCTTTCGTGTCTTAAAGTTTGTTAAACCTCCTCCACACGTAGCGTTACAATAACTGAAAGGACGTAACCGGTTTCGGAGATGCTGTAAATTCCCTTGCCTATAATCTACTTCTCTCATTAGTTATTTCATGCTTCTGATCTACACACTCAATACTTTTCTTGGCAGCCCAGTCACCACCACAAGATGATAGAATCTCCAAATATGAAACTACATTTAATTCCTGGGGATCCCCTCCTCCATCCCATTTAGTATTAGAGCAAAAGTATTTTACAAAAAGAATAAAAATTAGTCAAACATGTTCAAGAAGTTTATACATCACGATTATTATTATTGCTTATCGGGATCATTATCATCATTCATCTACATTACTTTCTTGCATCAGTGATTCAGACTGTACGTTTTAAAAATCCAAAATAACACTAAATCCGAATTAGTGTATATATTATTATCTATACTCCTTTCACATCTAGCCCTGCTTCATATTAAATAACATATAATGTCATGTTAGAGATAAACACAATATCATTACTGTGGCTTACTAAAACTTTTACAGACTTAATTAAGCAGTCCATCCGTCATCCGTATAAACGGTAGAATTTCTGACCTTTTTACCCTTCTGGAATGGCTTTTTTACGCGTAACAATGCTAACGTAAGTAACTATAATTCAGACAATTTCAGGAATGCACGTTCCCTGTACATCTATCATACAGTTTAAAAAATTCCAACTATTTAAAACAAACAATGCTACTACAACTTTACTGCTAAGACATGGCAGCTTCTTAATTAAACTCGTGGTTAACTAGTAATAATTAGATTCAGTAAGAAGTGATGTAACTATCCCTGAGGAACACATTCAAACAACATTCATAACACGACATGGAATAAACTCATGAACAAAATATTCCAGCCAGACTGCTTGGCGATCATTGGGTGTTGGGTATGGGCTGGGTGGGTCAGTAGGTTACCAATTCTTGCAAACTACAGCGTGTTTTCAACGTGTACATAGTATACAAGCTCATCTAAATTTAACTTTATAGCAGTAACTACCAAATAAATATGCGGTTTGCTTGGACTAAATAAAAAATTCCTCGCACTAAAGAAGCTGAAATTTCAAGCTATGTAGATAAAATACCATAGAAGATATTACTTAAGATTTAAGATAATATCAAATGCCTATATACTGATGAAGCAACTTTATACAAAATCCCCTGGAGCGGCCTACAATTCCTTACATCTCTCTGTAGATTTGTTGGTGCTTCCAATTTCCAAAATACAAAGTCATGCAGCATGACACCAGTATTTCTATCTTGTATAGCGTAACGATGTTCTGTAATTATATTTCTTTGGTCAATTATCATTCGGAAGGAATTCAGTGGCCGAATTAATTGGAGTATGGAAAATTTCCAACACTGATTGAACTGACCAGCTGCCTGAACAAACTGGTAGCATAGCAGTTAGAGGTAATTATTGGTTTCTCAACATGAAATACTAAGCTCAAATAATCATTGACCTCATACAAGATTCCAAGTGATTTCCTTCTCTTTCTCATGATCACTCCTTCGACTATCGTTTATTACGATGAACAGATGAATTTGGAAAACTACCAAGCAATCTTATAGCGATAACAACATGACCAGGATATTCACTACTTTTACTGCATTTCACGTTCACATCATACAAGATATAATATACAATGTACTACAACTGCACAGCACACATACAGAACCTATTCGAAAGAATCTTTTAAATTATTAGTTTGCAAGCTAAGCAATGGCTTTGCAGGTGCGAGGACTTACATCATCACACTATCTCCTTTCTAGTATCTATATCAAGGAATTCGTATCAATGAATACCTTGAAATTTGCATAGTAATGAACAGGTGTACAAATTGTACATTGAGGAATCTGACCATACGATTTATGTGATGGCTATTGGGTGAGTCAGAGTCCTACCATTCCGCTTTTCCCACAAGACAGAATTTCTAGTCTAGGACAAGGCTACCCTTCCATCCCCAGTATTAGACCGTGTGTCTCCTTCGAATGTGCAAAATAGCAATTTGCAAACTCCTAACCTTTTGTGAACAACTGTCTACAAATGACTAATCCCTATATGCAATATAATTAATGCATCAGATGAGAATCAGTTTCGTTTCGCACAAAACTAACGATTACTTTACAAACAGATGCATACTGTGTGTCACTTAAATAGCAGTCAGAACTAAGAACTCAGTCAGTATCTGCAGAGGTTATCGAATCGACTAGGAAGTTACCGCTAACCCTTAATTGATTAAGCATTTGTGTCAATCAATCCAATTCAGTCACCATTTACTAGTACTAATACTATACACGAGAGGTCAATCATTCGGCAAAGCCTTTTGTCAAAACCACATTCATTAGAAATATTCATTAAAATAATCCACGATTGAAAATCTTCTTAAATCTGGTGATTATTTGTACTCCTATTTTTATAAACACGAAGACACACTCATGATTTTGTATCAAGATTTCATTATCAGTCTTATAGGGTTCAGATTATATGATATTATTATTATTACACGACAGCTAAGAAACTGCAAACGATGATCACATCACACCTACTACTAACAGAATTAAATAGTACAGTCGTACGATTACCACTTCTCTGGCTTCAACAGCCACGAGCTTCATGCTTACCATGTGGTCAAGAATCTATCCTAAAGCTATTCTCTCTTATGATTGCTACGTTTTGGATTAAGCTGTCTGTCCGAGACTGTGAGGCAAATCGAAAATTGTTATTTCACAGGAACGAAGCTGCCAAAGCCAAAAACTCTGGCATTAAAAATAAAAAAAGCTCAACACAACAGAAAACGAACATCAAAACACAATAATACTCATAACAAGTGCAAAAAACGAAATCAAATGCAAAAATATGGTTTTAATTGAAACGAGCTCTGTGATTTGTTTATATTATTTAACGCTTCCGTTAGTTCTTCAGGTTAGTAATAAAACCTAATTGAATATTTATAATGTATATTCTTAAACGTATAAAATTACATTAACTAATATAAGTAATATTGATTCCCAGATTTTCTAAATGCGTTTTCTTGAAATCCTTAAGTAACAACATTCGGTTGCCAAATAATAGTTGATATTTACACAATGCTGCACTTACAAACTATACATCCTTACTACCAAATTACCTTAATCATAAATATCCTACCAATAAAATACTAATACGAATGTGAATAGTACGAAAACTTGGCCGTATTGCAACTGCAACATGCTAGACAACAGTAAACTCTACTTTCTTTTTGCATGTTGCTTAAAAATTGATTAAAGACAAGATGAAGACAACATAAAAACAGCAATCGACACCTTCAGTCTCCAGACAGGAAAATGTCATCTCAATCGATACATTGTTACAACAAGGTCACTCCCGTAGAGTTAGTAAACTCCTTAGTGTTAGTTTTCTACTTACACTTGTTGTTAGTCAAATCTTCCACTTTACTTCATACATTTACTTATATGCGATGAATCTTTAAGTTCCTATCGATTCTTACAATCCAGAAGGTTCCAATGAACTACTAAATTAACTGCATTAGATTCAAGAAACACATGTCATTTCTTGTGCTTCCGGCTACTTCAAAGTTAACAACGAAACCCAACTGTCATCTCTTGCACAAGTGACATCCTCTTTTCATAGTCGGAAACTGATTGCAGTATTATCTTTTTAGGTGAATGCATAAAACAAGGTCAGTTCTTAAAGTGTAACAAACGCATGCAAGGAAAAATGTCCGACGGAATCGAATTGCATTGCCGTATTTCTTTGCTGAACTCAAATCGCTCGCGTGTCACTAAGAACGAATTAGGAAGAAACAAAGTGGAGATAGCAGACTCAAGTTAGGTTAGTAAAAAGGTACGTTTAACTCGTGAAAACTAATAGAAGAATATTCTATACCTTTCGTTTTTGCTTTCATTAAGACGCAAGCACAAAGGACTATAGCTTCTTACGTCGTCATCGAGTTTAAAACACTATTCAAACAATGAAGCAATTGAAAAAGTACTTCTGATACTTGCATATTTCAAACATGCTTTGCAGACTTCCTGTAATCTAACCATTTCAATCTAAACCCTCAGTCTCCGTAAACCTTCAGATGCGCAAGAATACAGCTATTTAATTTTTCTAATGTTTATCTGTCTTTTCCTTTATGATAGATTAATTGCATCAATATTAACTTGATTTGAAATGGAAGAAATTTGGTTTTCGTTGTTATAAATTGAAAGCAGCAATATTACGAAATTCGACTGGATTACCAAGCTTATTTTCTGGTGAAAACTTCCTTCTGTTCCGTACAAAATTATGTACGCGTACTCTAGGAACAAGAGGTACAATTTATTTTACCACTCATTCCTATGTCTCGACACGAGTCAACAAGTAATATAAAGTCGTACCGCTGCATTACATGAACAAAACTCAAGATCATAATTCTTAGTGTAACCTATTACGCGATTATAAGTTTGCTTCGCAACCTAACTTGATTTATTGTAGTAGTAGATGGAACAAGCGCCTACAATGCCACAGGCCAAAAAGTAAAACAAATATCTCCCGGGAAGTGACCTGTATATTCCTCGCATAGCTTCAGACTCCTTTTGATGGGCCTTAATTTCTCGGAGCTTTTCCCTGAGAGCTTCATTTTTAACTCTTCTGCTTCTAAGATCACTGGACTCTTCGTTTGAAGATACCGTTTCTGCAGTCAGTGTTGTTGTATTAGTTGGATCAACTCCATTCGATCTAAGACAAAAAAGTAAGACAAAAGATATTTCCAACATAAACACAACACTGCAGATAATGTTTAAATTAATATTTATGCTTACTTAGAGGTGCCGTTATAAGTCGTGGAAGTGGATGCATTAGGAACATTTCTATTTTGCATCAAACTTGAAAAACTATTCGCAGATTCCTGTGGCTCTTCACTTAAGCTGTCAGATTTAGTATCATCGGCATCGTCTTGTATTTCGTCCGACGACGAGTCAGAATCTGAAGAGTCGATCGTATTTCCATCATCAGATTCCGATGATGGTGTATCAGGGAGCGGTCTGGATGGAATGGAGGTGATGTTTGCAGCTGACAGGTTGAAAAGATACATGCATTATTTTTTAGTTAAAGCTGCATGATTGCCATGTGTTTGTATAATATATACATTAACTGTTATATTAAAACTACTAAACTGTTATGTTAAATTATAGTAAGTTTTACCTTCGATCAATTCTATATACCGATCTTCTATTGTCTTAGTCGGTGGCAAAGAAGCCACTCTGCGGGGAGGTAGTGGCCTATCATCAACATCAACCATTTGAACTGCTTCACCATTTTCATCGTCCGACGTAAATCGTTTTTTGCCCTGTAACATGCAACATGAACATTTTTTACAAACAATTTCAGGTTAAACAGCAAAACATAAGTGAAATTGGAATTTTTTTAAATATATAGAGCCCGTTAAATACCTCAGCAAGCTGTCTGATTCCTTCTACTATTGCAACGTACGAAAATTTTAATTGATCAGCTGTTTGGATGAGTCCCATACGACACTGTCTCATTTGTAGAAGTATATCTTTTGCGTTGACTTTCAATCCTTTTTCCATCTACAAATATAAAAAAATCACAATAAGATCGCTTTCAATAAAGTTTTCTATCAGTTTTAACATCTGTTTAATGATAATCGTACCATTAACAGACATGAATCCACAAGACAAAATGTTCCTGAGCGACCGATTCCAGCCGAACAATGAACAACAGGAGGACCGACGTCAGGTTCAAGAGCCCCACTATCTCGGACTATTTGAAGGAAATTAAGAAATGCTTTTGGGGATGATGGAACTCCGAAATCAGGCCAGGTAGTATAGTGAAACTGCAAAACTTCTCTTGAAGCGTTCGATGACGTATCCTCAATGCTGAAATTCAACCAAACACAACTGCAATTATCAAAATGAAACATGCAGACAATGCAGACGAACATGAACGCATTTTTCACTTATTTTGATTCACTAAATATCACAATTTTTACGAAAAACACAAAGTTGAGATGCATCATGTTAACTGACCTGAAAGTTCTGATGATAAAGTGTCTAGAATCTTGCTGCTGTAACAATTTGACTCTGATTCCAACATCCGAAAACTCCATTACGTCATCCCCTCCTTCCTTTGATCCTATAGGCCAATACTGGTGACACTTTACCTACATTATTGAGACAAACAACTTCTTAGAAACGAATTATACATACAACAACGTGTGCCTAAAAACACGCTAGGATTCTACGTGTTAAGTATACATGTGAAAAAGATAATAACTGATTTAATCGGCTTCTATACCTGATTCTTCTCAATAACCTTGTTTAGCATAAGGACGGCTTTTGATTTCTGTTCCCAAACCATCAACCAGAAATGGCCAGCAGTTTGAGGTAACGGTCCCTGAGTTAGGATGTAGCTACGATCAGCGTCGCGGACCTGTAAAATTCCAAGAATTGAATTGAATTTCTTCCAAACCAACCTGATCTTAGTCTTAGTGTGTGCTTGAAATAAGTCAAATCCTTAAATCTATTTCGATCCTCTTATTTCCCTTTGCCTGTATTTTATAGAAACTAATTCTTTAGTTTTCGAACTTAACTGTAAAGTGACTCAAACTCTGATGTCGATAGAACTAAAGATGACAATTAAACCGACCAGAAAAAGTCAGATCTGTCAATCATAATTCAAGCAAAACGGTTATTGCATAAAACTTATTTTGAGTCGAGTTAATGTTTTTATGGCGCAAAGAAATACAAAAGATTACGAGACAAATGAGATTGCTTTCGCTTTTGTCCTGTTTAACCTACATTTTATTTTACAAACTATATATTTTAGATAACCTTTCGAGTCACAGGTCATATTTAATACAAACAAATACAATTATAAGTAAAGAACTAATCAGGAAACAGATATTTCCGAGTTGTCGTCTCGGCTGTCATCTTGTCTCAAGACACTCCAGAGTAAGATTTGAAGTTGGAAGTATTTTACTATGTTACTAGTTGCTGGCAATATACTAAATAAATGTACAGTGCAGTATGACAAAGTCACAAACACCTACAACGAAAGTTTCTGCCCGAATGCAGTCGTATACACGGACGATGAAAGAAATTCACGAGTAAACCAATAACAAGTAGAAAAAATTGTGAAATTAAGGAGAATCGAAGACAAGGCTCACCTGCACATGGCTGGCGTTAATATAGTTACAGGGACCCTTCGTCAACTTGACTCGTGTTTTGTCGAAAGGACTTACATCTCTGTAACGGTTTAACAGCTTATTTGCAGGATGTTTTGCTTCACTGCAACCGTCATCAAAGGAAGCAGACTGGGTTCTGATCATCTGCAAATTAATGTAAATACAACTTAAAACAGATCGATAATCGTATTAAATATTATTAAATAACCCTTAGAACAAGACAAGATTCACTGAAGTCAATGAGCATTGCCGTGAAACTGTTCATCAAACAATTATCATTATGTATGTTTCGCAGAAAAACATCCTTAATGCATGAGCACTGAGTTATCAAATCCCGAGAATTTCATCTTTAGAATCATCACATTTGTGACAGTATAGTCAGCCACTATCTTATGAAGTTTTGAACACCTAATAATTATTTTCAGCAGAGCTAAGCTAACTGAATCTGTAAAAACAAAGTGGAATTTGTGTTCCGTGCGTCATGACTCGACTCGACTTGATCTAGCTACTCCACTGTAGAACTTACTGAAATTTTCCATAATTATTAATTTCTTAGAATCGCTTGAGTTAGTTTGTCACACAAGTACCAAACATTCTGACAGATACGACGGCCATTCTTTTTTAACACTGCTGTCACTTCGATCCAGTCTCAACGCTTGTAATTGCACTGCTAAGCCTTGAAAAGCATATACGGGATTTAATGGTCCCTGTCTTCGTTACACGTTTCGCATGTATCTCATTAAAAAATTCACTTCGGAACAAAGTAACATTGCACTTTATACAAGATCCTCGTATAAACATATGCGGTTACTCGCTAGCTTTCACCATATCCATACATTTTAAAACCTAACATTCGCAACTACTGCAACATTCAAAATTAATTATGAATTTTATACCCAAAAAAAAACCACTGGACACTGGAATGATAAACTAGTGAATGCTTCAGATGTGAAAAGTTCTTCCTACTTCGGCCACTTCTTCACTTTTAGCTTATTGATGATGTAGCATGCTCTAACCTTAATCTACTTCCCAAAGTTGTCTTAAAAGCTACTTCACACATCACGCTTTTTTCTTAGAACTCATCTCTAATGAAATAAGCCCAAATTGACTGGGCTAAAAACGAATTACATTCTAGACTCTACCACTACCCACTCATTTCCTCTTTGCACAAGGACAATTTACTTGAAGCTTCGATGGAAGGAAAAATTGGAAACCCTTCACTTTCTCCCAGAATAGAGAAGAAGTTCGACCCACTTTTATTTGTATGGATGCTCATCAATACTCGAAGCTTATGAAGCCTTTCAAAAACTGGAGGAAGTATACAATCTACAAAAGTTGAAACTCAAGACTGATTTTTAGTTGAGTGTTGAAATTTCAACGGACTGCAAACAGCTACAACATAATCAGTTGAGCTTCCACAGAATATCAGTATTTCAAACATTCTCGGCAAAGAATCAAATCAGACTACTAAGAACTGCCAAGGAGCATTCCATAAACTCATAAACCTTTCTAATAACATGATAGCTGGTTTCAGTACGAAATACGATCATTAATGACTAATCAAACAAAAGCAAGCCGTTATACTTACTTGATATAAGCTGTTCCATCCTATGTTTGACTCGATTGCGTCCACCTCGTTTTTCATTTGTTTCAAGTAGTCTTCCATTTTTATTGGTTATAGCCAAAAACGTAAACAAGACTTCTGTTCCACAATATTCTCACTACATATATATGTCAACAGATCAATATTGAAGTTTATCTACAGCCACTTCGTTAGCATATTTAAACGATACTCACAGTTTCACAAAACACACCACTCCTTCAGTCGTCAGTGCTGTTTCCTCTTTGTGTGATTTTTGTGAGGTTTTAACCATATAAAAATAAAACAAATAAAGTAGAAGAAAACAGAGTAACCAGTTCCTCTAAAGATTTCACACTAAGAAGTCTTAAAGATGACTTAGTATTAATTGTAAGTTGTAGCTGCACTGTTAACCTTCACCACGAAGAGGTGCACGGTACAGTAGCGATGGATAATGACTCAGTACTACAATTTCAGCCAACGGATGATCACCACGAGAGCTTAACTTGCTCAATCAGTTTGAAAAGGCAGGAATCAAAGAGACGTATGTTTCCAAGAAGAAAGTAGCGATCCACAAGAGCTTTTTTGCTTCTTTTTCTTTTCCCCAAGCTCAGGCGAGTACTATATATTTTCCCTTCAATTCCAAAAAACTTTTTGTCGCATCTAACTGAAGATTTGACTGTGTTGGATACCGATGAAAATAAGCTTGCGGTAGTAAGGACTTTAGTCTTCTTTTCTTGATAGCAGAACTGCTAGCGTTTTCTTGGACTTGGATTTTGTCAGTTAGTCAGCACCCTATAACCAGCAAAACAAATTCATAATTAGAATTTCTTGTACCAACAAACAAGTTTCAGTTTATTTGACCAAATAACACTAAAAGTATACACAAGCTGTTGATTAGTTAAATTCAAATAATAATAATGAAATTACAATTAACTCAATAAGTATATTCAATTAATTTGGCGTCCATATGCTTGAGTTCTGTTTTAAACTTATAAGTGCAACGTCCCAGTCTGTTACAAAACTTAGGCTAGCGAAATCAAGAATAAACGTATATTAATCACTTTAGACACGCTCTACTAAAAGCAATTTGCCATACGCAAGTTATTTACGGCCAATGTCACTCTCATCGTCAGTGTGTTTCAGTAATTCGCAACGTCAAACGAGAATTGGAACTCACTGAAATAAATTGATACTATAGACCTCAATCAAACTCATAACCACTTAGATATCCACCAATGATTTTACTCACACTTCAATACTTTACTTGCGTATTTTATAGACAACAGACTAAGGAAGTTTGAGTTCTAAGTTCTAGCTGATTGTACTGTTATATGTTTAAGTCTTGTCAACAACAACAAGACAACAACACAATGATAGGTTTTCTTCAAAGAACAATAATCATTCACAAAATTCTGACGATACCGATGCGAATCGCACATTGAGCGAGTAACAAGGTATTAAAATACCAATATTAATAAATTATCAATTAATCATTGCTTACTGTATACCCTCAAAATCACTTTTTAAGAAGACCATGCACATATTTTACACGACACAATCACCATTTGTATTCAACTATTCAACAAAATATTATAATACAGCAGTTCATTAACTGCAAAAGCCATCTTGTTGAATAATACTGTGTCAAAATGTGTTATCTAGAGTTATGGTTTTCCACGTAGACGAACAAATGGGAGGATGGGTGAGGTCTACAATTCACTTCCTCTCTAATTTTACACTTAGATCAATTCTCGGAAATTGCTGACATTGCAATCATTGAATATTCACCTCTTTTAACTAAAACACTGTGTGATTTAGTCATTTCCTCTAGTAAGCCGAAATGTTACGCTTACTTAGCTAAGAAAGTGTGCAAAACTATCTCATCAATCACCAAACCCTTTATCCTGCACCTGAACTAACCTGTATACCTAAAAAAGCACGCATACAGATGTCATAGAATTCGCAGGTAGACAACGAAAAAATAAAGATTTCATTTTGCTGGCACGAAACAACCTCATCCCATCCCCGTAGCTTTTAGATAATATTACGTAATTGAAGGCACACAAAAGACATGAACAAAAGTCACCAGGAAAACGTACAGATAGATGCACTACACACAGCCTAGAAGCAACCAACTACAGTATAATACAAGAGACTACTAGAAGAAGTGAACAAGAACGAAAGGACCCTTTTCCAACGAATCCCATTATTCCCATTTCACTCCTTTCTTGGAGCTCTTGGGTCTACCAAGTCTTCACGGAACTCAGCATTATGATGTTTTCGACGAATTCTATTTTCAACACACTAAGGAATAAAGGTACACACAACAGTCGATATATACTTTCCCATCAAGCTCCGTGTTAACACCGAGGCACATCTTCATCGACTTAAGACGAGCCTACTCAACTGATGACTAAATTCCGAACCCAATCAAACTTTTCAAAACGCAAAGCCGGGTTTCATGTCACATTATGTATTTTTTACACATTTTCCACCCTCAAGTTGGTTGTTCGAAATCCAATATTTCGCTCATTTGTCCGTAATGCGTACGCAACTTATCAAACAAAGATTCATTTCAGGCACAAAAACCCACACAACACAGAAGTAAAATCTTTGTCCAGTCTTTCGGTAATTCCTTGAAACTATGAAACTATGAACTTAGTTTTAATATTAAATGAAACACACTGTCAGTGCGACTTCCCACCGGCCACCGAATGCCTTTTAAAATGTCTTTTTGCAATGTCGTCATCATAAAAACAGACATGATCATAGCAATGTAGGATCAAATGAATATTCAAACAAGTTGTTTTTGTGCTGGAGTTTCCCATAACTTGTTTTGCATGCCATTTACTCCGCTTCTGATACAACCTAGGCCATTGCGTCAAACAAATACTTTCGCATCACTCACAAGCAACATCCAATAGTTTCGTGTCTTACATCTGGCCTATTATCAAATATTACTGATTAGGCAATTCTTATACCATTTCTAGTCTAGCACTAATTTCACTGGAAGCGGAGTGGGAGAGTGTCAGTGAGACATATTATACCTCATCTCGCAAGCATTTCATAATTCATCCATACTTTTATACGACACTATTTAATACTTATTCTTTATTTTGTCTAACATTTTGCATAGAAAATTCTTAAGTACATAAGAGGCATAGTATATCTACAGCTTAAAGGCTTTAAACAACGCGAACAAAGTTTTCTACGGATGACGGAAGATACGAATTCTTTAGTTGGTGGCTTGGATATTTAGAATCGATGCTGGAAATCAAGTTGTAGGTAAATTTAACCCAGCTGGAAGTACAGCAAAGTCAGTTTCAGTTGCAAACATAACACAACATAAATTATACAAATCCAATTCGCCTCATGATTTTATTCTGTCTGTTGCGCACTTGAAATCTTGAGAATCATCAAACCCCAAGCTACTGATTCTAAGAAATCTAATCTTCGTAAGGTTCAATGCCGCACTATACTCATCTTCTATTGAGAACTTTCGGCTCGTTTATAACGGCGTCCACTGATTTAATGCAAGGGGTCCACCACCAAATGTTTTCTAAATAGTTTATTCAGCTTCCCAAGAATTGTTATGCAATTGATTAAATACTCGAAGTAACATGGATGTATATGCAGCATTCTATATAGTATACAAAATCAAGACGATTCCGATGAACTGAACTGAACAATGCACTATACAAGTCATTCTAGTAACTGCCCTGATTCCTCATTGAAATGAAATAACTAAATGAACAAATCTTAATTTCTTCTTGAAAATATTATTGTAAAACATTTATAGAAGTGTCGCGCATTTTTTTACTCGCCTCGACTCAAACCACCAATGAAAAAATTCATTTCACTTGATCATGGTTTGGGCAGTACCAAGCACCAATCCGCAAATATCACACACATTACTGCATAATTCTATCCAGTGCTACCTACAATTTAAAAGAATTTATAGCATCCGCAGACTTCAGAACTAATACTATAACGAAGATTTCGTTTTTCTGTGGATTCAAAAAAGCATAGAAGAGTAGCGGAGGTTTGTAGTGCAGCTTCTCTGCTATTCTTACATCTAGCTGCCCTCAGTCGCATCTCATCTCTTTTGACACTGTTCTCAAAGATGTCAACGAATGATGTCAAGCTTTGCTATTTGTAAGCTACATATACAAACATACCAACATTAAGGGATCAATTACCACATCACTACATGCAGACCATGCAGTTCCTGGAAATCCATTTACAGCTCATTTGCATTCTTATTCATCCAACAGTGCTCTTGCTTCCAAGAAAATGAGCTAAAGCTCACACAACCAGTTCCTCGTAAATCTAAATCCTCGTCATATTATTGGTTAGAATTTATAACTTTCTTCAACAAGGCTCTCAGCAGTATTAAAGTTAGAGATTTGTAGTTCCTGGTTCTTGAGAATACTAAGGACATAATAATATGAATTGCATGTGGTATTATGATGTTTTACATGCTACACTGCAGCTAAACCTGAAATTTATGTTCGTGTCGTTTGAATTCTTAGTAAGCTTACACTAAAATACCATGTCGTAGGTTTAAATAATTAAAATTGAAACTGGTAATGAATACAATCTATATTTTTGAGGGGTTTTATGAGCAGATTAATTTCAATTAACGATTTCAACCAACCCCAACGCAAATCAAAGCAAAAACCAACAGTAAAATTACTGATCTAACAAACTGAGCTTCCACTGAAAAATAGTAATATACACTATACACTAAGTTTACATCCATAACCATTATCCAAGTTTTCAAGGAGAAAATAGTAAAATATAAACTTCATTGCTTCTTATATTATAGCAGATAGATGCTTAGTATAGTATAGTTTTTAAATAAGAATTTACATGATGAGATTTACGACATTCCTGTCGATTGCTATATAGACGACATTTTGCGATTAACGATAATTTGAACAGTTCTGTCATCATATCAGCAATATCACACATTTAACCATCATTCAATTTTTACAACCACTCAGACTCTCGGTTTTAACATCGTATAATACTTCGATACTTCCACTGTCACTCTTCAGAGCACTACATTTATAACTGCAACTTGCTGAAGCGTTACCATAAATAATGTAATTTGAATACTGAAAATGGCCTAATGAACAATATCACCTTCCCATCAAACAGTGTACAAACTTGTGTACAGAAATCTCAAGTCGTTTTTAACTCCACTTAAAAAACAGTTACAAAATGTGTGGTAGATTTAGCGTATTATTATATCATACGAATCCATTTTTGTATCAGTCAAAGAAAGTTCTGTGAAACTAAGATAATTTTAGTAAATACTATTCAGTAGCCTATATTATTATTTGGCCGTTCCTGACAATTCAGAGACTTTTGACCTGCCAGTATGGCAAATCTGTTGTAGTAATCGTTTTGATTGTTCGGGTTTAATTAACACTCTGCTCTGGGAAGTCGCTTTGCAGTTTTACTTAATTCAAAGTCGTGGATCTTGTCAGCTACAAGGTAGTGTCAATACTATGTACATTGCACACTTGCACATTGTACGAACATTATACTAGTTTGAAATGGTATCATTAATGCCTGAAATGGCCTGACACCTGAATACCTTTGAAAACTATCATATAGAAGACTGTGTTCGAATTCGAAGTGCTAAAGCTTCACGTATGATTGCTAATCTGCATCAGATGCTTTATTAGCACCAATATGATCTGTTTATTATAAAAACAAGATTACTCCCAATATTATCAAGTATCAGAACTCACAATCAGCAGTAGTACAGTACAGTATTGCAACGAATTTTAGTCCCAGTTTCCAGTTATTAGCCAATCACGTTTCTTTACTGTTTATAGTTTAACTGATCTGAGCTGATTTTGTTACTGAATTGTCACCCGTTAAAAATGTCCATTATGAACAATAACCCTTATCTTAATTATCAAAAATTATTAGTGTACAAGCTCCCTTACAAATAGTCATGCAATTACACACGCTTCTTCAATACGTCAAACATTACATAGTTTATCTTATCACTGAATTAAGTCCTTACGCACTACGAGGTATAACCACAGAACTAAATAGTATATATATATACTAAAGCCACAATCATTAGTCATTCACTTGTATTGTATTTTGCGTCCTTTCATACTTATCAGTATTACATGACTAATCAATCAGACTCATTTTCAGACAAACGTGGTACACCGTTAC